>VZSE01009148.1:4344-110207 GCA_013398275.1 Promerops cafer
GCAGCCCCGCGGAGTTTGCGCGGCGGTGGGGCCGGGGGCTGCGCGCCCCGTCGGGCTGCGGCATCGCTCGGCGGCGCGGCGGGGCTGGGCTGGGCTCGCCTCCCCGTTTATACAGAACAGGATCATTTACATAAAGTCCTTAAGGCAAATAACTGTTGGGGCTCTAATTTATATCTGATCGAAAATTAGCCGTCATTATGCGCTCCATTAGCAGCGTCTTTAATGTGCTTCTAAGCACCATTTGTCAAGCGGCTTGTTAATATCCTTCAAGTCTTTAAAGTTGAGAGCTCATTAAAGAGTGCGCTCTGTTATTGATGTAATTTAGATGAGTTTGGAGGAGCGAGTGCGCCGCGGACAACCCTGGATGAGCGGGGAGAGGCTGGGGCTGCCCCCGGGGCCGGGGGAGCAGCACCCCCGGCGCGGTGGCCCCTCACGGTCGCCCCTCACGGCGGCGCCGGGCCCGGCCCAGGGTCCGCTCCGTGGCGGGGCCGGGGGAGCCTCTCTGGGCCGAGGCGGAGTAAACCCGGTTAATGATGTGCAGACGTGACTCCGCCGCCTCTCCCCCACTCCATCGGAAGAGCATAAAGGCCAATAAATTACCTCCGCTGCTTATCTGAAAATCCATCTATCCTGTCGCCTTTTTTTTTTCCCTCTGCTGGAGGAGATCGCGTTTGTGCAACACGCTGAAGCCGCCCCTCGAGGGCGAGCTGTGGGGCAGCGCCCTTCGTTCCCCCCGGGGCTCCGGGGCCCGGCTCGGCCCCTCCCGCCCCAAATCCTGCCGAAACCAGGTGCTTGTGGGCGCAGCCCCGCCTGAGCTCTGTGTCCCCCCTCCCCCGGGCAGTGCGGGGCTGGCTGGGAGGGTTCTCCCCTGCGCCGCCGTCCCCGGGCTTCCCCCGGGCAAAAGCAATAAAGCGGGTAATTAGACTGCTAAAGACGGATGTAAATAACGGGGAGGAGGCGGCGGTGACAGGCGTGCGACGGGGCCGCTGCCCCCCGGGCATGAGGAAAGGAGCCCCGCAGTTCCCGCCCCGAGGCTCTGTGGGGGTGCCCGCTGCCCCAGCGGCCGGAGGGCACCGGCAATTCGGGAGGGACTCACCACCCATCAGAGAGTCCCCTTGGCCCCCGGAACCCCCAGGGCGTGCCGGGCAAGGGCCAGGGCAGAGGGGCTGCGGTGGGGGGACTGCCGCAGGTATCAGCAGCCTTTCACACCCCGCTGCAGCCCGGCAACCCCCCCAGCAGGGGCTCCAAGCGGCCTTTCACACAGGCTTCTGTCAAAGGGGTGTCTCCCTCACGCCGCGGTCCCAGGGACACACGGACACCCTAGGTATTTTTCCTAGAAGTGTGATGTGTAAGCAGCCACGTGTGTGATCCAGCCCTGCTCAGCTCTCGGGCAGTGCTCCCCATCAGAGCAGGGTGGGGCGCATCCAGCCCCGGCACTCACATGTCAGATGGCTGCTCCCGACCAGCTGGACACATCTGTATTTTGTAGGCTCTAGCATGAGGTGTCCTAGTTCTAGAGCCTCGAGATGACCTGTCCTAGAGCCACCACTTCTGTATTGGTCCCCAAAGCTCTCTGGGCAGGGGAAGAGAAAAATACCCTCAAGGCAGTGAGAGAAAACACCACCGTGGGTGGGCAAAAGCATGAGGCACAAAGAGCCACCAGGCGGCCCGAGGGTGACGTGATGAGTTGTCCTTGCAGATGTGTCCTTAGTGATTGTCACCAGGAGCACACAGGAGCTGCAGCACAGTGGCGCATGGCCCTGAGCTGGCTGGCCTCTGTTCGCTTTGTCCCTTTGCGTGTGGCATTTGGGGACAGAGTCCTCTCAGGGTGTGTGTGGGCATGCGTGGGTGGCCTGCTGGATTTGAGGAAGGCTCGCTGCGTGATGGGAAGCCCTTTCTTACCCATCTTTTCACTCACTCATAGCTTTTCTCTTGTCTGTGGCACCACATTATTTTGGAGGGAAAACCGTGGAAGTAGGAGGGATAAACTCCGAGAACGCACATTTTCTAGGGAGGACAATTACAGGGAGATAGCTTTGTCTGTATTGAACAAAGCTGTTCCAAACCAGGATGTCAAACATAGACTTGCCCATGCCAGATGGGAAGGGAAACCCATGGAAGTGTCTCGTGTTATGACCACTCCAACATTTTATAGCGGCAGTGGCTGCAGCTTTTACAAAAGCAAAAAGCAGTTCAGTTTCCTGCCATATTTTGTGGGCAGAACTTGTGGATGTGCAGCAGCAAATGAACCTTGTCCTGTTTTCACCCTGGACACCCTTGTGGGGGGGCTTCTGGCAGTGACACAGGTGGCAATGCCCACTGGGCAGCAGCGGGGAGCACCCTGGGCCAAGGAAGGGTGTGATGAGCAGGGCTTGTGCAAACCTCGGCATAATAAAAGCCTCCACCCCACCGGTACACACAAACATACAGAACACAGCAGATGTTATGTAAAAAAAGCAAAAGGTGTCACCTTTTGAAATAGTTTTTACACCCTGAGATGTAAAATTTCTTTCCTGATTGCTCTTCCTTTTAGAAATACAGATTCTTTAAGAATAGAGCCTTAAACTGCAGCATCTTTAAAAATGACTGTGAGTGGACACATCTGGTGCTTGATACTAACCCTCCCAAATTTCTACTACAAAAAGTGTCTCACCACCTCTCAGTGAAGCTGAGGGCATGGGATCCTTGGAGGCCACCCAGTTCAGCCCCGCTGGAGCCTGGGATAGCACCACAGGTCAGCATCCCCTGGCTGTGCCTGCACCAGGGAATGAAGCAGAGCAGGGCACCAGGCTGGCCACAGACAGCTCTGCCTCCCCTGAGCTGGCTGGAGCCAGTGAACACCCTCCCAAGCAGTGCCTGGCCATAGGCTGGGGACAGTGTCTGCCCCAAGCAGGCTGTTCAGCGGTGCCCACGCTGTTTTGGGGAGGCAGGGGAATGGAGGAAGGGAATCAGCCATCACACAGTGCTGCTTGGCCCCAGGCTGGAGAACAGCTCCCAGCTGGTTCTGCAGACTGGCAGGGATGCAGCCACCAGAGACCACCCACCACTTACCTAAAGCTTTCTCTCTTCTGTAAAGCCTCTTCCCTGCTGGGGAGGGAGGGCTGTGTTTGGCTTGGATATGAAGACCAGAGCCTCTTCCCCCACCAGGCTGAGCTGCTTTGTCTCCCTGACCCAGGCAGCAGCACTTCCAACTCGTGGAATAGTCTGGATTAGAGCCAGACACCTGCGGGGCTCTTGCCCATAAGCAGGTTTGCCAGTCAATGGCACCAGGACTCGGTGAGGTTCCGACCTCTCCAAGGACCCTCCTGCCCGTCCTTGGAGCAGCCCTGCATCCCAGTGGCCCCACGTGTGTGCTGATGAACAGGCACAGGTCAGGCATGGGATGGAGCCACGGGGCTGCTCTCCCCGGCAGCCCATGGGGATGGAGCACGAGGCAGCCCTGGGAAGGTGGGGAGAGGGTTTTCCTTCTTTTAGACAGCTGTTAAAATGTTTTCATTTAATCAGCCACAGCACACACGGCTCAGTTAAACAGCTGGCACCTGGGCTGATGCACGGGGATGTGTAATTTTGATTCCTACCTTTCTGTTTCAAAGCTGTGTCATTTTCAGCACTTTGATCCAGAGACTAAACTTATTGTGGCATATTTATGTATACGACATTTTCGTTCGCTCCTTTATTTATTTATTTCTGCAAAACACAGCACTGACAAGGTTTCTAGTGCCAGGGCAGAGGGGCTCTCTGGAGGAAAACACACGGTCCAAACTCCAGCGTGTGCTGCAAGAGTCCTGTTTTATACATGTCACAGGCTCCAGTGGCAGGAGCAGTGGCAAAGTGTGGAAGAGCTCATGCAGGAAAAGGAAAAACCAGGCTGGGGGTAAGAGTGACAGTGTATTTAATGCTGCATTCCAATGGATTGTTTTTTTGTTTCATAAGGATGCGTTTTTTCAAGAGTTTTACAATTCTTTCAGGGTCATTATGACAACTCAGTGCTTTTACCCCTCCCTGACAGCAGCATACTGATCCCCACAACATTCCCCGGAAGTAGGGATGTGCTGCTATAAAACCTTTTAGTAGAGGAATACAGAGAAGTTCAGGATGGATGAGGAAATGGAAAGAAGTTTCCCAAGTCCTAAGAGGGCTCTTAGACCTGGGACCAACCCTGCCTCATCTGACAACACCTCCAAAAAACTGAACCAGTACTTTCCTTGAATATCTCACTCCCAGGACACTGGCAGTATGAGATACTCCATGAAATACCCATTTCCCTCAGAAGCACAGCAGTTTTTTTAAAACTCAGCATCAGGTGTACTGCAGAGGGGAGGTAGATGCTGACTTCCCTGAATTTGGGCCTTTATGTTGGGTTCTCTGGTGTCAAATAAGGCACAAACTCCGGCTGACATCAGAGGATGGAGCATTAATAAATCCTCTTGCCTGGGGCTTTCAGTACATGTGATTTTCTGCCTTTTCCCTCATGTGGGACACACATGGGGTCTGCCACCTGTCGTCCACTCTGCTGCACAAAACCTGTGGGGATATATCCACAGCTAAACCCCTTCCCAATCTGTTCCATAGGCCTGAAGTGGGCTTAAAACACTTTTAAAACTGGTTTGAGGCTGGGGGGGTACAAACAGAGGCACAAACAGACAGGGACAGCCATGGGGAGTGTGGTTCCCCCAGGAAGGGAAGGGGGAACCAGGAAGCCAGGTCCCATCCGTGACTGAGCCACCTGAGGAAGAGATGCTGCTCGTGTGGACATTTCAGCACTTGGGCACCTTCTTCACCCTTTCTTGTCTCCCAGACAGCTTCTGTTCCAACAATCCTCATTCTCCCAGCTGCAGTGCAGCAGCTTGAATGCAGCTCTGATGGCTGAGGCTGGCACCTAGTACGTGGGTCCTCCTGCCCATGGACATGTGAACACCAACAGCCCTGTTACCCACATGGAAGCAGGACAACTGTAGAAACAGGCTTCTGTAGAAACATTTTAAACATCCTCAGCAACAGTTTTAGAAGGTCTTGGGCTTCACATTAAGAGAGTGCTGAAATGTTAAAAATTTAATCAGGAAAACCCAAAAGGTTAAATTTTTTTTAAAAAAGTTACTCCTTGAAAAGCAACAGAGGAATTGCTGGGGCTGTTTATTTCTCACCTTTGGAAAAGACTCTTTGACTCATACACCTCCAAACTGAATCCCTGGGCAGTGCTGACACCAACTCTCCCTTCACCCCTCCAGATCACTTCTCTTCTTTTCCCCTATGGGTGTTTGTGAGCCAAGTCTTCTTGCCCAGAGGAAATCAGCAGGTGGCTGGGCTGCTTCCTTGGGTTTTGTGTCAGATCTCAGTGAGATCTCAACCAGGTGTATGTTTTAGGCATGACAATCTTTGAACTATCCCTGACTGAACAGAGAAGAATCAGAAACTTTTCTTACATAATGGTACCTTTACATCTGAAGGAGGAAATGCACCTGCAATTACAGGAGAAATATAACACTGAATGTAGTTCATTTTCAGTCCAGGCTTTCTAGGAAGAAGATGTTGCTCCACTTTTCCTCTCACTTCAAAATTGTGAGACTTGCCTTGATCTGGGAAAGCACTGTGCTCAGATTACGGGCAAATACGATAAACCAACATCTCACAACACATGTAGTTCTTTATTTTGAGGTACCTGTAGGCACTTTTGGCTGGCATTTCATCATACCTCAGTCTTCTTCCTACCGAGGCAGAACCACTCTGATACACTGTAAAACAACATTGCTTGCTACCTTACACCCTAGGCAGTGAGCTGTAACTAAGATGCACACGTGCAACCTTGTATTCCTTCTGCCAAACACCTCTGCAAAGCCAGCTGCATGACAGTGTCACATATATAAGTCATTCTATTGCCCTGCTGACACCCCCTGGTATAGGAGTACCCCACTTTTCTGAAGCTGAAAATCCTCCTGGAGTACAAAACTGCCAGAAGAATAAAAATTGCAATTACAAATCTTAACTAAAGATGCAGTATTTATGTATCCATTTCAATATTACATCTCCATGGCAAGTTTTTCCATTGTGTGTCGTTCAGTCATGTTGGGACAATTTGTTAAATAATGTAGAGGCACTTCATCATGAAACAACATCTGAGGTGATTTACAGTTCCATCTTCTAGCAGCACACCTGTAAATCGCTATAAATAATGCTAACCCCTATTAAGGAGACATCAGGGTGCTTCCAGACAGAGGGGATTAACAGGGAAGCAGTTGTGGATGATCCTGGGTAAAAGCACTGCCAGTTGGGGCTGTTCCAACACACAGACCTGCACAGTCCAGGCCAGGCCTGAAGGGGAAGTTGTGGGAGGTCCAGCCAAGTTATGGAATGGCAGAATTTGGAAGGCACTTAGCAGCAGGCTGGTGTCCAGAGATCAGTGACATTCCAGGCTTAAGTACCTTTGTTTCTCTTGAGGCTGTAATGGAATTTTTACAGGTAAGATGTTTGCAGCAAAGTTTAATTTGAAAGAGCTCCTCATTTTTACTTCTCATCTGTATCATGTCTTCATTCAGCAGCAAGGATAAAATGAAGGAAGGATATGAAGCATTGGAATTGTGGAGACAGAGGAGACTTTGAATGATGGTGAAGAAGGAAAAAAATGAGTCTAAGGAAAAATGGGGAAGAAAGCGCAAATGGGGAAAGGATACAGTAGGCTCAAAGAGATCAGATTTACTGTAATTTGTATTTGTGTGTCAACCCAAAGCCTTTTAGCTGGGGGGTGAAATTCTGACTTAGTTCTGCTATGAATATCCACCTACCTGAAAAAATATTTATTTCTTTTTAATGATGCAATACTGTATGTGGAAAAGGGTGAGAAAAGAGGATCAAACTCCTAACCAAGGACTGGCCTTGGAAAACCAGACAAAACATGGAAAGTACGTACCTCAGATGAGTGATCATCATGCAGGGAGGCAAAAAAACAGCTAAAGATGGCAGGACCATGTCAAACTATGAAATAAACCTTTTCAACTCAGATTGCTGTTACAAACACTTGTGTTTCAATGGTGTTGAAGATGATTTCCAGGTAGAAATTCAAAAGTCCCCAGTACAGGGGTCAGGAAGCAAAGGTATGGTGACCCATAATTCGGGGCTGCCATATGCAGATTTTTACTTCAGCTTGCAATACCTGTGAAGACATTGAAGCCTTTGTTTCAGAAGTCAAGAGCTGACCTGTCCTTCTGTTATAGGGGAGCTGTCACAGGAAGAAGCTTTAGCACACACCTGGGATGGTCTTCAAAGGCTCTGAAATCAGAGGAAAAAGTAGAAGAGCTTCCTCTTGCCTTCCTTGAACACAGCTCTGACCGATGCCTGAGATGAGACTGAACCAAACTCACTCTATTTTAGAGGTGCAAAAGCCTCTTCCTGGCTCACGTAGTGAACACGACGACAGGCTCATGAGTCTGGGTTTGGTTCCACAGACTCTTTCAGCTGATGAAGACCACTATATATTTCCAGCACCTTTTTCCTTTGAAAAAATAGTTAACTCCAGTCTCACAGTCCTGAAGATATTTCACTCTTGTCTGATATTAAGAAACGTACAACAGGGACTGCAGAAATGAATCACAGAATCTGATGGTGAGATTAAACCCAGCAGCTTTCAGGGGAAAGTGCAATGTCTCACTGACAGAAATACCCCAGCTCCCTACAGTGGGACGTGGGATCCGGGAGAAACACAGAGGGTGACTAAGGCAAGCATATTTCTTGCAAATATATTAGTTTAGTTTTTTTAATCTTTTACTTTCCTCACCTTTACAGCTTGGTTTTTTATTTACTTTGTATAGACTATTAAGTTTTGTGGCACAGATTGTTTCAGAAAGTTATTTTGTAGGCAGGTTCCACTATCCTAAATTTTCTACTCAGGAAGGAGATAAAAACCCTAGAACATGACTTATATGAGTGACCCCACCACAGGGACAGTCCAAGGTGGTCTGGAAGTGCAGTCTTGAGCAAGTGTTCATGTTTCTGCCAAAAGCAGTGCAGCACCTGAATGTGTTGGCGATGTTGCCCTCCAGGAACAGAGGTTTGTAGAGGCAAAGTAAAAGCAAAGCCCTAATTCATCAAAATATTCTAATATCACAGAGCTCCTCTGAGAATATCAAGGCTCAGCAGATGTGAAAGCTCACCGCAATTCAGAATGTTAAAGTTAAAGGGGTTGCTGTGAGAGAGAAGCAACCAGGAGGTAGAAAGCAGGTAATACTGAACTTCCCTTATCATGAATAAATTTTGGTTTAATCTGTACTGCAAGCAGCCAGCAGTGCCAAGGAAACCTTTTTCCTGGTACTTGTGTGGAAAGAGTGTCTGATTTCCTCAGCCAAGTGACACTGAAGAGCCAGGAGGCAGACAACTCTTATGAAAGCAAACAGCAAAGAATAACAGTGACCTCCGGGCTTTAGGGAGGGCTATTTGAAGATGTTTTTAAAGGCATTGCTATAGTTAAGTCCAGATTTAAGTCACTACAATTGTAAACTGTGAACTTGTGGCCAGATGGGACAATGTTTTCTGACAGCCCAGGAGGACCAGGAGCAATATTGCCAGGGATAGAACAGCTCAGTGCAGGAGGCAGCAGCCTTTCAAAGCTGATTTACCTCTGTGTATGGATAAGTATGTCCCAAATGAGGGGCTGGATGTGCCAGTTACAAAAGTTGCCACCCAGAGACAAGGGCTACCTCCCATCTGTCTGTTTGGCATAGGAGATCTCAATCCTAGCTGGGTTTGGAACTGAGTAGGAGTCAGGAGCTATTGCCACTCCCAGACACTCCTCTTAGGATGCTCAAGTTCCCAGTCTCTGGCTCGTCCATGTGCTACTGAAAATCTGCTGTGCACTGGTTTTCTGTCCCACGTCTCCCATGCTGCAGGAGACCAAGTTGCAGACCTGAGCTGGAGAATGAGCAGCTGCTGGGACTACTTGAGACTTGTGCCCCCTGGGATCCTCCTCAGCTCCTGGAGACTCCAGGCCTGTGACAAAAGAAGACTCACACATGGAAATATCCATTAACATGTTTATCTTCAAAGACAGCACACACATTCTATCTACTTGTAAGCATTTGTGTGGCAAATATAGAGGTATTACGAAGTTAATGTTGTCAAACAAGACACAGGTTTAAAAAAAAAAAAGGAAAAAAGTCCTCATTCTCTTCTTTGCAGGAGCTGTCTTCAGAATACCTGCCTGAATCTCAGGATAAAGTCCCTGATGCATGCCACTTCTGAGGGCTGAGTTCTTACCTCATGAGTAACAGCTGAACCTCACAGAACTACTCAAGATTTTAACCTATTTTTTTCATTTTTACATGTATATTATTGCTTCTTCCAGTTAGTTTCCTAGCAGGAAACTAACATGTGGCTTTAGTAATACCTATCATCAATCTTATTTATTCCACCTATTTCCAGGTAATTATATATAGAGTATTTCTTAGTCTATATTCGGATGGCCTATTTAGAGATGAATGGATTCTGTCCAGAATGGCAATGACCTTTCTGTGACTCAAACATTAATTTTCTAAATGGCATCACAAGTGAAATACCTTATACATCATCATAATTAACAAGATACACCCTAATAATGGTCAGAAAACATGCTTTTCATAATTATAAACAGAATCCTTTCTGAGCTACAACCTTCCTCTCTGCTACAAATTGATAGTCAATACCATTGGATACATCCACAGTGAAACCTACTAAAGCCCTACTCAAAAGGCATCCTTAATTGCCAGCCTAACATATCCTAGGCACCCACAAAATGTAGATTTTAGACATTACACTTCAGAACTATTCAGATATTCATCTGCTATTATATGTTTGACAAGTCTCTGGTTTGAAATGGACTGGCATTACAGGCTAAATTGATCTGCCTGCTTTCCTAACTAAAGTCAACTCTGCCTGTGATTTCTGAGAGCACAGAGAAAGTTGTAAACTGCAATCCATACTCTCTCATGAGTCCTCCTTCCTGATTGCAAATTAAGGGTCAGAGGATCAGGTGCTTTCTGGTAAAACTTGGAGGAAGGATTGCAAGGATAAAGAAGGAGTCAGGGTGGAGAATAACTGTGTTCCATAAGAGGAGCTCCTTAAAGGAATTAAAGCGCCGCTCATGAAAAGAGACAAAAGACAGAAGTTCCATTACACCAATGTGAGCTCTGATCCCCGCAGATCTTGCGGGCAGGACCGTGTCTGACAAGAGATCAGCAGAGGGAAGTGATGTTGGGAGAGTGCTGCTAATTCAGAGAGTGGTGATTTTTCTTCTGCAGCAGCGCTGGGTCGATACTTCAGCCAAGTACAGTGAGCACCATTCAGTGCTTTCAGCTGGGGTGTGAGAGGTGTTCACTGGGGCTGCCGTGACCCGTGGAGCTCTGACCGCTTCCAGCAGCTCAGCTTTATTCCAGGATCCTGTCCTAACAATGATGTACGGAGCAACATCCTGCCTAACCTCCTGGCCCCATTAATTTGAAGGGGGAAGAGCCTTCGTTTTCCCACTGAAAAAGCCTGCAAGGGGCTGAACAACGCCTGCATTCTGCCAGACTGAGTTACTCATTGGGCAAATTGTTACTGGGATCGAGACAGGTATATTTAGCACAATAAACACAGTTTGCTCCCAAAGCTTGCTGACTTTCAAGAACAGAACTCACACTTACATTGCTATATGATGATAGATTTCCCCTTATTTTTATTAAAAGATGCATGATGAAAAAGTGTTAAAAAGTATGGGAGAGTTAATGCTCTAGGGGGTTAGTTCATGACCATTTTTCACAGGCATATCACAGTTATCATGTAGTAACGAGTACAGATTGGCAAAAAAATAGTGAAAATCACAGATGCTATTTAGCATAACTATACAATAACTTTTGAGACATATAAACAGAACGTTCAGCTCCTGCAGAAATGTACATGGGGTTAAAAGCCATTAAGAATTTAGAAACTTGCCCTTAATAAATTGATAATTGTCTTTTCTAGAATATTGGCATAGTTTATGTTATTTTATGTACTTATTTTTTTTAACTACAAAGCCCAAATTCAATTATGTCATTTCTTTCAACAATATTTTGATAAAAGAAATTCTATATATCTAAAATTAGCAGTCATTATATACTTACAAAGATTAGAAGAGCTTGTAGGTTAACAGGATTTTAAGATACTATTTGCAAAATTGTGCTGGTTTTAGAACGCTTTTCTTATTTCATATCAATACTATTAAAATATAAGGGGGAAACTTAAGGGGTAAACAATACAGATGTTTATATTTAATTCGTAGTCCTGTTTCTCTTTCTAGTTTCCATAAAATCTTCACCTCATTTTAACACTCAGCAAAGAGATTTGTTGCCTATGTGTGTGCATAATTGCATGTGGGAATATTTCTATACAACTTTTCAGCCTTGCAAAAGCCTTCTAAATTAACATTGTTATAAGCATGGTGTTCACACAATAAAGACCTATAAACAAAAGAATAAAATTACTGACTTATTTGTATTTAAATTGCATGTATACAGCATTTTGGATCAAAAATAGTCTAATAAGAGCTGGTTAATGATACATTTTTACTATTCTTTAACAGGGAGAAACACTATTGTCACATGTCAACCAAATACTCAGATTACAATCCTGAAGAAAACTGTGAATTGAGTTATTACTATGGCAAAAGCTAATGCTTGCTCATACACCATCATAAAACCTGATTATAGGTCTAATGGACCGCCCTACAAACTCCGAGTCTGGAAACCTCCATTTAAAGAAAGGAATGATTGGCTATTGGGAGTGACAAAGCTTTGTTTTTTTAGTTGAAAAAAAGGGGTTTTCTAATATGTGAAGTTATGAATCACCAATTTTCCTAAATAAAATTCAAACATTCCAAATCCTGTTTTTATGTGTATTTTGCAAAGTGATAACTTCCATCTTCTGTCCTCTAACTCTTCCTAATGCCAACAGTGATGGCAGCAGGCTCTGAGGACTCTGAGTCCTCTGAGGACTGTGAAGACCACAGATGTCAGTGGGTCATGTGGGGAACCCACTGTCAGGAGTTTCATCAGCTCAAAATGGGACACAATTTTTTACATAGACTCCAAAATCAGTGCTTCAGATTATTTACCAGAAGGAACCTAAGCAAAGCTTTAGTTTACCTGATGGTGTGAATCGCAGAGTCACAGAATGGGTCAGGATGGGAGGGACCATATCTGGTCCCACCTCCAGGCAGGGTTATGCCACAGCACATGGCACTGGATTGCACCCAGATGGATTTTAAACCAACCTGGTTGTGTTTTGAGTTCAACCTGTGATATAGATTGGATCAAAACTGCACCATAGCGTGCCACCCAGGCTGGATCTATTCTATTTCAGCTGCAGCTGAAACCCAACCATTACACACATGCTAAAATCACTGGTAGCTCTATGAGTAAGTTTTCCTGAAAGGGACCACAATCTGGGATTTAAAGAAAACTCTCCACATGCATTTGGAGCCTGATCTTACTAGGCATTGAGCATCTTGGATTCCCATTCATGTTTAATATCTTAACAGGAGGATCTTGACACTTTGGAAGACATTAAGAAATGGGGGCACAAAGTAAAAACGTTCTATTCTACTACTCTTTGTCTTTTTCTAAAAATTTATTTAAATGACAGATGCTTTTTTTGATAATAGCATTTTAATGACAAAACCCTTCAAACCCTGAAATTCCTACTTTGTTGCACCTCTCTTCAAGGATCTTCTTGTACTCATTATACATCAGCTTCTCTGTCAATAAGCAGGCATCATCTAGAATAAGAAAACAGCAAATAAAAAAATATTAAAATGTCAGAAGTTTATGTATATACATCGATATCTACATGTTTTATATTTGGGGTTGGCATCTAATTAATCAGATTTGTTTCTGTCTCAAAGGCTTATTTCTGTAAATTAAAAGTAATTACACGATCAAAGGCAATTAAATTCTAAAACTGGGAATATGTGTAAAAAAACTGAGGGAAGTGTGAATTCATTCATTTATGAGCAAGAAAAATATAATTATTTAGACATAGTAAGACAGAGATGATATGTAATTGCCTGTCAAAATCAGGTTAAGTATTGATAGCAGTGACATTTTGTAAAAATCAGCAGATTGGTATAAAGTCTGCAGATTAAGAGCAAATACTGTACCAGGAAGATCTAGAACTGGTGTCTTGGGCAGAGGCTCACAGAGGCTTTGAGGCACTTCTTTCTTTACCAGGTTCTGTTATAAAAAAAAAAAGTGCATGAGCGTTTTAGACTTATAACACTTTTAATGGTTAAAAGGTCTAAATGGTTCAATTGAAAAACATGATCTATGGTAAAAAGCCACAAGAAAAGGAAATCTAAAAAACACAGAAGTGAGTCACATAAGACATAATCCTAGAAATACAGAACTGACAGGGGTTTCTGCTCTCATTTCTTGCACTCCTGTGCATCAGTTCTCCAACAGGACAGGTCTGGGTGGGACCAGCTGGGGACCAGCTTACAAGGGAGATGCGTTTGGGAGAAGATGATGGCCAAGACAGCACTGAAAGATGGCAGGCAGGAGGAACACCATGCAGGGGAGGAATTGAGCAGTGCAGGAAGCAAGAGAAGGCTGCCACCTCTCAGTGGGGCCTTCCTCATGGGATGTGATCCAGGGAACAGGTGTCTGGAAGGCCATGGCTTGACTCTGCAGTTCTTGACAACCACAGAGTCCATTTGCTCCAGTGATGCTGTCTCATTCCTTCCTCACTCTGTTTTCACACCAAACTCCCACCTCCTGGCCACACTTTCTGCTGTTCCCAGGGACTCTCCAGCAACACACCTCCCTCTGCTTCGTTCCACCCACAACATCCCTGGGGCACTGTTCCTTATTTTAGGAACTACTGGTCTGCGTCACCTCCTCAAATGAAGAAAGCATACATATATATACCAGTCCATCCCTGACATCTATTCTCCAAGGCTTTTGATGAAGGCTGTTTCACAACATCCCTAATCTCTCTGTTTCAGTGCTTCACAGCCTTATTGCTTGGTTTCTGCCCTAATACTTAAGATAAATATTTATTGCAAATTAAACTGATTTTTCTCTTGTTCTAGCTTTTGCAGACATGAAGGGCAATGGAACAGTCCTCTTTCAGAATAACTCCTTATAGCTTGAGAGACTATTTTCCTTTCTCTAATCTTCTCTTTTATAGGCTAAACAAACAGTCTCTTCAATATTTGAAAGGAACTCATGTTTTCTTAACTGGATCCTCCTCAATTTGTCACTACCTCTTTGTACTGTGATGCCTAAAACTGGACTTTAGCTTTCAGTCACAGCAATGCCAACACGGTTTGTATGACATCATAATTTAAGTCATGGCCAAAATAAAACATCCAGTTCTGGTGGGGGTGAAAAATAATGTTCCAAGCAGTGTCTCTGCTGGTGCAATGTCTGGAACAGATTAAAACTACTGGACCATTCATGACTCAATAAAATTTATGTTTTGCCATTTCATGGGCTTTTATTAAGTACAGTTGCTAACTAGGACTTTATCCATAGTTGTATGCAAGTAAGAACAGGATAAGTAAATCTATGAAGAATGTCTGAGAATTAGCATTCCCATATGGAGTCCCATTTTCTATGAGTGCAGTGTGTGTGTTAGTGGTTTACTCTGTATTTAACAATGTAGTTATTCCAGGTGACATGTCCTGAAACCAGGCCTAAAGTAAATGAATGGGAATTCTTTTCCTAGCAGACCAAGTCTTCAATGAAAAAAATCTAATAAAACCTGCTTGGTTTGGTTTGGTTTAGAAATTCAGCCAGTGGGAAGCAGCAGAGCCCCAGGCAGTCCAGAAGTGCTCACAGGGGTCAGAACTATGCTGTCCCACCCCAGCTTCACACCAGTGCAGTGTTACTGCTCTTTCCAGTGGATGCACTTTGGTGCAAAAGTGGTGCAAAGTGGGTAACTCAAGCCCAGAGTGTGGCTGGGTACAGCCACATCTGTATTTCCAGACAAACACACAGAAAAGCCTGTCTCTGACAGCTACAGACACTGACACATGCAAGAGACAGTGGGGATGTGCACATGACAGATGGGGAGTTACAGCAGAAATTGCTTTTCTTGTGCACCTTTTGGCCTTTTGCCTTCACACTTGGACACCAAGCTATTCTTGGCTGATTAACAGTTCTGCCCTCCCAGCACATATTAAGCATATCAAGGATAACTGATGGAATACTGAGCCATAAATGTTTTCTTGGCGTTTGTTTGGCCTATGCTATTTGGAAACAATAAAAACATCTCATATTCATAATGCTAATACATATATACCACCACAGATCACACCATCAAGCATTCTCCTTCCATCTTATTGTGCAAAACATGGAGATAACATTAATATGTATTAATAGAATGTAAATATAATTAATCATAATAGGATGTCCCTGACAAATTATCACTGCTGCTGATAAAATATAATTAAAATTGTCTAGTCAGATTTTCAGTGCAGCTAGAATTGGCATCTCTGTTCCTTCTGTTTCTGCGTGTCTATCTACAGAACGCTACACTTCTAAAAATCTCATTATTTCATGATGTTTTTGGGAGGGAACAATGCAGGGCTGCAAGTCCTTTGCATCATATGACTAGTGAAAAGCCATACAAAAGAAAGAAGGCCACACCCACAAAGACTGAAGCAACAACTCCAGAGAAGACAGAAATTTTAGGCACCATTCTCCCAAAAGATTATAAAGAAAATGAAACAGATGACACCTGAGACTCCATGCCCATGTGATGGGAAAGCATTCATAACCAAGGTTTGCATTATTCAAAGACTGTTGGACTTTATTAAACAAAAAATTCCACTGAAAGCTCCATGAAGTGAAGAAGTCATAAGAGGACTATTGTTTCAGGCAGCTGAAACTAGTTTGAAAAAAAGAAAAGAAAATTTTTTGAGGAGATGACAAAAGGAAGAGTGAGCGTAGCATGCACAAGGTGACCCAGAAACCATTTTTCACTGTGTTTTCCAAATGAAAAAAAAGAGGTAGGGTTTACTGAAAGTGGGAGGTGGTGGGCTTGGACACAAAGAAAGGGCTTCTTTGTGCACTGCCACCTCATCACTGGAACTCCCTGCTGCAGGATGCTGAGGATGCAGTAGTTTTCTGCGGGCTCAAGAAGTGCCATGGCAAACAAATAGACAGAAAGCCCATAGCCTCTCCTACTCCTCCACTATAGCTCACCTGCTTAGGCAGAATCCTCCAACACATCACCTCAGACAAGATAGGGTAACATGCTGTTATGTTCTCACATGGATTCAAGTGCATGTACACAAACAAAGCCCTATTTGCAACTCCTGCCATGAGACTGAACTCTGACTACAGTGTACATACAAAAGTAGTAATATAAGGCAACACAGTGTTTTCATTACACCTATTTTCCTTTAACAGAATTACTTCCATGTACTCAGATCCACCACTAGCCAATATTGCACTTTTTTGTCTCAAAAGGGAGAGAAAACAAGACTATCTTGATGTATTACCATGTTGGTGATACATAGCTAATGAGATAGAACCCATTATTGTATTTTAAAATTTACTTTCATTTTTAAATGTCACGCAGCTGCTTTGAGTTATATAATCTGAAGAATGATGTTATGGTGTAGGAATAGAGAACAGAAAATAATATGACTGCCAACAACATGCTCATCCCATACTTGTAGATGATCTTCCTACGTATTTTTCTGTCTTGATAAATGAAAATTGATGCAATACCTTTTAAAAGCATGTTGGGCCTACCTGTTTAACCATGTATCCTGACTTGGTTCACTTGGAATGGAGGCAGTTGTACTTGGAGGTTTTATTAATATAAAGATTAATGAATTTGTACAATTTGGGCATGCAAAGCATTTCTATCAGGCATATTCCATTTAGAATAAGCAGTAAACCATATATAAGGGTTGTGTCAAAGTTTACTGAATAGGGCCCTTGGTAGCTAATGTAACATTTCTCCAACAAATCAAAGGTATTGTTCTATGCTCACATGAATATACAGTAGCCATTACCTTAAATTTAAAACTCACTGTGAGCACCAAACACACAGTGGGGATATGAAGGCCATATTGTATCAGTGGAGTCTGCAGAGATTTTCTTCATATGGCTTTGCCAGGTTGAAATATATGTTGCAGTTGAAAGCTAAAGGGATTACTTTTGAATAGTCATCACAAAGGTTGATTATATTCGTATATCATTTAGCTGGACCCTGCAGGCTATTATTCCATTAGCTGTGCTGGCCCTGCACTGTCAAAAAGTTGATCGTATAATGTAAAAAGGGTCCATGCTATGTTAAGGTATGTGGAGTAACTTGAAGCAGTAATCTTTTAAGAGCAGTACAGCTCTGTACTTGAAGGTAGATTGCATTTAAAATAAATACCCGCAAAATGGAATAAGTACAATAAACCTACCTCTGTTTCCTATTTTTCATTCTTCGAATAGGCTGTATATAATTTGAGTAAGTTAATTGCACCAGGTAAGATATTGGCTATAGAGTATTTTTTCATGCTCACAGCCAAAGCACTACACCTCAAAACAGCTGGGTCTTGGCATGAAACCCTTGCAGAAACGACGTGAAATAGGTTTGCTGATTATGCTTCCCTTGCACATGCAAACACACACACATTTTCTTCCAGTGTTTAATAAAATGGATCTTCAGACGGTTCCATTATGTGGATGCCTTAATATTATTTTATGCTAAAACATGGACAGCGCATTAGATTGAAAGCATCTTACTGTTCCAGGAGGCAGAGCAATCATGGACTACTCCTAGATAGCAAATGCTCCCATTGGGGAAACAACGCCAACAACACAGGCTAATGAATCACAGCAGTTATTAATCATGGGCATTTGGAAAAGCCACACATAATAGAGATGGACTCTCAAGATGAGGAGGGCTAGAAGGTGGGACCAAGAAAAAAACCAGAAGATCATCCAGTTGCATTTTAGAATAAGTTTATGGATGAGTATTTGCCTCAGTACAGTTGTGCCTGTGCTTGCCTCTGTCTTTCTAAGCAGGCAGAGAAAGAAACAATTTAAGCAGCTCGGTTCTCTCAGCTTTCACATCCTTGAAGGACAATTTGGCAAAAATAAATAAATAATAAACACGCACATACAAGACCCTTAGGGCTTATGGCCTAGTGGAAGTGAGACAGTGCTTCTTTTATTAGACAAAGTTGTTTAATTTAGATTGTAAAACCAAGAGTTGGNCTGCTGTGCACTGGTTTTCTGTCCCACGTCTCCCATGCTGCAGGAGACCAAGTTGCAGACCTGAGCTGGAGAATGAGCAGCTGCTGGGACTACTTGAGACTTGTGCCCCCTGGGATCCTCCTCAGCTCCTGGAGACTCCAGGCCTGTGACAAAAGAAGACTCACACATGGAAATATCCATTAACATGTTTATCTTCAAAGACAGCACACACATTCTATCTACTTGTAAGCATTTGTGTGGCAAATATAGAGGTATTACGAAGTTAATGTTGTCAAACAAGACACAGGTTTAAAAAAAAAAAAGGAAAAAAGTCCTCATTCTCTTCTTTGCAGGAGCTGTCTTCAGAATACCTGCCTGAATCTCAGGATAAAGTCCCTGATGCATGCCACTTCTGAGGGCTGAGTTCTTACCTCATGAGTAACAGCTGAACCTCACAGAACTACTCAAGATTTTAACCTATTTTTTTCATTTTTACATGTATATTATTGCTTCTTCCAGTTAGTTTCCTAGCAGGAAACTAACATGTGGCTTTAGTAATACCTATCATCAATCTTATTTATTCCACCTATTTCCAGGTAATTATATATAGAGTATTTCTTAGTCTATATTCGGATGGCCTATTTAGAGATGAATGGATTCTGTCCAGAATGGCAATGACCTTTCTGTGACTCAAACATTAATTTTCTAAATGGCATCACAAGTGAAATACCTTATACATCATCATAATTAACAAGATACACCCTAATAATGGTCAGAAAACATGCTTTTCATAATTATAAACAGAATCCTTTCTGAGCTACAACCTTCCTCTCTGCTACAAATTGATAGTCAATACCATTGGATACATCCACAGTGAAACCTACTAAAGCCCTACTCAAAAGGCATCCTTAATTGCCAGCCTAACATATCCTAGGCACCCACAAAATGTAGATTTTAGACATTACACTTCAGAACTATTCAGATATTCATCTGCTATTATATGTTTGACAAGTCTCTGGTTTGAAATGGACTGGCATTACAGGCTAAATTGATCTGCCTGCTTTCCTAACTAAAGTCAACTCTGCCTGTGATTTCTGAGAGCACAGAGAAAGTTGTAAACTGCAATCCATACTCTCTCATGAGTCCTCCTTCCTGATTGCAAATTAAGGGTCAGAGGATCAGGTGCTTTCTGGTAAAACTTGGAGGAAGGATTGCAAGGATAAAGAAGGAGTCAGGGTGGAGAATAACTGTGTTCCATAAGAGGAGCTCCTTAAAGGAATTAAAGCGCCGCTCATGAAAAGAGACAAAAGACAGAAGTTCCATTACACCAATGTGAGCTCTGATCCCCGCAGATCTTGCGGGCAGGACCGTGTCTGACAAGAGATCAGCAGAGGGAAGTGATGTTGGGAGAGTGCTGCTAATTCAGAGAGTGGTGATTTTTCTTCTGCAGCAGCGCTGGGTCGATACTTCAGCCAAGTACAGTGAGCACCATTCAGTGCTTTCAGCTGGGGTGTGAGAGGTGTTCACTGGGGCTGCCGTGACCCGTGGAGCTCTGACCGCTTCCAGCAGCTCAGCTTTATTCCAGGATCCTGTCCTAACAATGATGTACGGAGCAACATCCTGCCTAACCTCCTGGCCCCATTAATTTGAAGGGGGAAGAGCCTTCGTTTTCCCACTGAAAAAGCCTGCAAGGGGCTGAACAACGCCTGCATTCTGCCAGACTGAGTTACTCATTGGGCAAATTGTTACTGGGATCGAGACAGGTATATTTAGCACAATAAACACAGTTTGCTCCCAAAGCTTCCTGACTTTCAAGAACAGAACTCACACTTACATTGCTATATGATGATAGATTTCCCCTTATTTTTATTAAAAGATGCATGATGAAAAAGTGTTAAAAAGTATGGGAGAGTTAATGCTCTAGGGGGTTAGTTCATGACCATTTTTCACAGGCATATCACAGTTATCATGTAGTAACGAGTACAGATTGGCAAAAAAATAGTGAAAATCACAGATGCTATTTAGCATAACTATACAATAACTTTTGAGACATATAAACAGAACGTTCAGCTCCTGCAGAAATGTACATGGGGTTAAAAGCCATTAAGAATTTAGAAACTTGCCCTTAATAAATTGATAATTGTCTTTTCTAGAATATTGGCATAGTTTATGTTATTTTATGTACTTATTTTTTTTAACTACGAAGCCCAAATTCAATTATGTCATTTCTTTCAACAATATTTTGATAAAAGAAATTCTATATATCTAAAATTAGCAGTCATTATATACTTACAAAGATTAGAAGAGCTTGTAGGTTAACAGGATTTTAAGATACTATTTGCAAAATTGTGCTGGTTTTAGAACGCTTTTCTTATTTCATATCAATACTATTAAAATATAAGGGGGAAACTTAAGGGGTAAACAATACAGATGTTTATATTTAATTCGTAGTCCTGTTTCTCTTTCTAGTTTCCATAAAATCTTCACCTCATTTTAACACTCAGCAAAGAGATTTGTTGCCTATGTGTGTGCATAATTGCATGTGGGAATATTTCTATACAACTTTTCAGCCTTGCAAAAGCCTTCTAAATTAACATTGTTATAAGCATGGTGTTCACACAATAAAGACCTATAAACAAAAGAATAAAATTACTGACTTATTTGTATTTAAATTGCATGTATACAGCATTTTGGATCAAAAATAGTCTAATAAGAGCTGGTTAATGATACATTTTTACTATTCTTTAACAGGGAGAAACACTATTGTCACATGTCAACCAAATACTCAGATTACAATCCTGAAGAAAACTGTGAATTGAGTTATTACTATGGCAAAAGCTAATGCTTGCTCATACACCATCATAAAACCTGATTATAGGTCTAATGGACCGCCCTACAAACTCCGAGTCTGGAAACCTCCATTTAAAGAAAGGAATGATTGGCTATTGGGAGTGACAAAGCTTTGTTTTTTTAGTTGAAAAAAAGGGGTTTTCTAATATGTGAAGTTATGAATCACCAATTTTCCTAAATAAAATTCAAACATTCCGAATCCTGTTTTTATGTGTATTTTGCAAAGTGATAACTTCCATCTTCTGTCCTCTAACTCTTCCTAATGCCAACAGTGATGGCAGCAGGCTCTGAGGACTCTGAGTCCTCTGAGGACTGTGAAGACCACAGATGTCAGTGGGTCATGTGGGGAACCCACTGTCAGGAGTTTCATCAGCTCAAAATGGGACACAATTTTTTACATAGACTCCAAAATCAGTGCTTCAGATTATTTACCAGAAGGAACCTAAGCAAAGCTTTAGTTTACCTGATGGTGTGAATCGCAGAGTCACAGAATGGGTCAGGATGGGAGGGACCATATCTGGTCCCACCTCCAGGCAGGGTTATGCCACAGCACATGGCACTGGATTGCACCCAGATGGATTTTAAACCAACCTGGTTGTGTTTTGAGTTCAACCTGTGATATAGATTGGATCAAAACTGCACCATAGCGTGCCACCCAGGCTGGATCTATTCTATTTCAGCTGCAGCTGAAACCCAACCATTACACACATGCTAAAATCACTGGTAGCTCTATGAGTAAGTTTTCCTGAAAGGGACCACAATCTGGGATTTAAAGAAAACTCTCCACATGCATTTGGAGCCTGATCTTACTAGGCATTGAGCATCTTGGATTCCCATTCATGTTTAATATCTTAACAGGAGGATCTTGACACTTTGGAAGACATTAAGAAATGGGGGCACAAAGTAAAAACGTTCTATTCTACTACTCTTTGTCTTTTTCTAAAAATTTATTTAAATGACAGATGCTTTTTTTGATAATAGCATTTTAATGACAAAACCCTTCAAACCCTGAAATTCCTACTTTGTTGCACCTCTCTTCAAGGATCTTCTTGTACTCATTATACATCAGCTTCTCTGTCAATAAGCAGGCATCATCTAGAATAAGAAAACAGCAAATAAAAAATATTAAAATGTCAGAAGTTTATGTATATACATCGATATCTACATGTTTTATATTTGGGGTTGGCATCTAATTAATCAGATTTGTTTCTGTCTCAAAGGCTTATTTCTGTAAATTAAAAGTAATTACACGATCAAAGGCAATTAAATTCTAAAACTGGGAATATGTGTAAAAAAACTGAGGGAAGTGTGAATTCATTCATTTATGAGCAAGAAAAATATAATTATTTAGACATAGTAAGACAGAGATGATATGTAATTGCCTGTCAAAATCAGGTTAAGTATTGATAGCAATGACATTTTGTAAAAATCAGCAGATTGGTATAAAGTCTGCAGATTAAGAGCAAATACTGTACCAGGAAGATCTAGAACTTGTGTCTTGGGCAGAGGCTCACAGAGGCTTTGAGGCACTTCTTTCTTTACCAGGTTCTGTTATAAAAAAAAAAAGTGCATGAGCGTTTTAGACTTATAACACTTTTAATGGTTAAAAGGTCTAAATGGTTCAATTGAAAAACATGATCTATGGTAAAAAGCCACAAGAAAAGGAAATCTAAAAAACACAGAAGTGAGTCACATAAGACATAATCCTAGAAATACAGAACTGACAGGGGTTTCTGCTCTCATTTCTTGCACTCCTGTGCATCAGTTCTCCAACAGGACAGGTCTGGGTGGGACCAGCTGGGGACCAGCTTACAAGGGAGATGCGTTTGGGAGAAGATGATGGCCAAGACAGCACTGAAAGATGGCAGGCAGGAGGAACACCATGCAGGGGAGGAATTGAGCAGTGCAGGAAGCAAGAGAAGGCTGCCACCTCTCAGTGGGGCCTTCCTCATGGGATGTGATCCAGGGAACAGGTGGCTGGAAGGCCATGGCTTGACTCTGCAGTTCTTGACAACCACAGAGTCCATTTGCTCCAGTGATGCTGTCTCATTCCTTCCTCACTCTGTTTTCACACCAAACTCCCACCTCCTGGCCACACTTTCTGCTGTTCCCAGGGACTCTCCAGCAACACACCTCCCTCTGCCTCGTTCCACCCACAACATCCCTGGGGCACTGTTCCTTATTTTAGGAACTACTGGTCTGCGTCACCTCCTCAAATGAAGAAAGCATACATATATATACCAGTCCATCCCTGACATCTATTCTCCAAGGCTTTTGATGAAGGCTGTTTCACAACATCCCTAATCTCTCTGTTTCAGTGCTTCACAGCCTTATTGCTTGGTTTCTGCCCTAATACTTAAGATAAATATTTATTGCAAATTAAACTGATTTTTCTCTTGTTCTAGCTTTTGCAGACATGAAGGGCAATGGAACAGTCCTCTTTCAGAATAACTCCTTATAGCTTGAGAGACTATTTTCCTTTCTCTAATCTTCTCTTTTATAGGCTAAACAAACAGTCTCTTCAATATTTGAAAGGAACTCATGTTTTCTTAACTGGATCCTCCTCAATTTGTCACTACCTCTTTGTACTGTGATGCCTAAAACTGGACTTTAGCTTTCAGTCACAGCAATGCCAACACGGTTTGTATGACATCATAATTTAAGTCATGGCCAAAATAAAACATCCAGTTCTGGTGGGGGTGAAAAATAATGTTCCAAGCAGTGTCTCTGCTGGTGCAATGTCTGGAACAGATTAAAACTACTGGACCATTCATGACTCAATAAAATTTATGTTTTGCCATTTCATGGGCTTTTATTAAGTACAGTTGCTAACTAGGACTTTATCCATAGTTGTATGCAAGTAAGAACAGGATAAGTAAATCTATGAAGAATGTCTGAGAATTAGCATTCCCATATGGAGTCCCATTTTCTATGAGTGCAGTGTGTGTGTTAGTGGTTTACTCTGTATTTAACAATGTAGTTATTCCAGGTGACATGTCCTGAAACCAGGCCTAAAGTAAATGAATGGGAATTCTTTTCCTAGCAGACCAAGTCTTCAATGAAAAAAATCTAATAAAACCTGCTTGGTTTGGTTTGGTTTAGAAATTCAGCCAGTGGGAAGCAGCAGAGCCCCAGGCAGTCCAGAAGTGCTCACAGGGGTCAGAACTATGCTGTCCCACCCCAGCTTCACACCAGTGCAGTGTTACTGCTCTTTCCAGTGGATGCACTTTGGTGCAAAAGTGGTGCAAAGTGGGTAACTCAAGCCCAGAGTGTGGCTGGGTACAGCCACATCTGTATTTCCAGACAAACACACAGAAAAGCCTGTCTCTGACAGCTACAGACACTGACACATGCAAGAGACAGTGGGGATGTGCACATGACAGATGGGGAGTTACAGCAGAAATTGCTTTTCTTGTGCACCTTTTGGCCTTTTGCCTTCACACTTGGACACCAAGCTATTCTTGGCTGATTAACAGTTCTGCCCTCCCAGCACATATTAAGCATATCAAGGATAACTGATGGAATACTGAGCCATAAATGTTTTCTTGGCGTTTGTTTGGCCTATGCTATTTGGAAACAATAAAAACATCTCATATTCATAATGCTAATACATATATACCACCACAGATCACACCATCAAGCATTCTCCTTCCATCTTATTGTGCAAAACATGGAGATAACATTAATATGTATTAATAGAATGTAAATATAATTAATCATAATAGGATGTCCCTGACAAATTATCACTGCTGCTGATAAAATATAATTAAAATTGTCTAGTCAGATTTTCAGTGCAGCTAGAATTGGCATCTCTGTTCCTTCTGTTTCTGCGTGTCTATCTACAGAACGCTACACTTCTAAAAATCTCATTATTTCATGATGTTTTTGGGAGGGAACAATGCAGGGCTGCAAGTCCTTTGCATCATATGACTAGTGAAAAGCCATACAAAAGAAAGAAGGCCACACCCACAAAGACTGAAGCAACAACTCCAGAGAAGACAGAAATTTTAGGCACCATTCTCCCAAAAGATTATAAAGAAAATGAAACAGATGACACCTGAGACTCCGTGCCCATGTGATGGGAAAGCATTCATAACCAAGGTTTGCATTATTCAAAGACTGTTGGACTTTATTAAACAAAAAATTCCACTGAAAGCTCCATGAAGTGAAGAAGTCATAAGAGGACTATTGTTTCAGGCAGCTGAAACTAGTTTGAAAAAAAGAAAAGAAAATTTTTTGAGGAGATGACAAAAGGAAGAGTGAGCGTAGCATGCACAAGGTGACTCAGAAACCATTTTTCACCGTGTTTTCCAAATGAAAAAAAAGAGGTAGGGTTTACTGAAAGTGGGAGGTGGTGGGCTTGGACACAAAGAAAGGGCTTCTTTGTGCACTGCCACCTCATCACTGGAACTCCCTGCTGCAGGATGCTGAGGATGCAGTAGTTTTCTGCGGGCTCAAGAAGTGCCATGGCAAACAAATAGACAGAAAGCCCATAGCCTCTCCTACTCCTCCACTATAGCTCACCTGCTTAGGCAGAATCCTCCAACACATCACCTCAGACAAGATAGGGTAACATGCTGTTATGTTCTCACATGGATTCAAGTGCATGTACACAAACAAAGCCCTATTTGCAACTCCTGCCATGAGACTGAACTCTGACTACAGTGTACATACAAAAGTAGTAATATAAGGCAACACAGTGTTTTCATTACACCTATTTTCCTTTAACAGAATTACTTCCATGTACTCAGATCCACCACTAGCCAATATTGCACTTTTTTGTCTCAAAAGGGAGAGAAAACAAGACTATCTTGATGTATTACCATGTTGGTGATACATAGCTAATGAGATAGAACCCATTATTGTATTTTAAAATTTACTTTCATTTTTAAATGTCACGCAGCTGCTTTGAGTTATATAATCTGAAGAATGATGTTATGGTGTAGGAATAGAGAACAGAAAATAATATGACTGCCAACAACATGCTCATCCCATACTTGTAGATGATCTTCCTACGTATTTTTCTGTCTTGATAAATGAAAATTGATGCAATACCTTTTAAAAGCATGTTGGGCCTACCTGTTTAACCATGTATCCTGACTTGGTTCACTTGGAATGGAGGCAGTTGTACTTGGAGGTTTTATTAATATAAAGATTAATGAATTTGTACAATTTGGGCATGCAAAGCATTTCTATCAGGCATATTCCATTTAGAATAAGCAGTAAACCATATATAAGGGTTGTGTCAAAGTTTACTGAATAGGGCCCTTGGTAGCTAATGTAACATTTCTCCAACAAATCAAAGGTATTGTTCTATGCTCACATGAATATACAGTAGCCATTACCTTAAATTTAAAACTCACTGTGAGCACCAAACACACAGTGGGGATATGAAGGCCATATTGTATCAGTGGAGTCTGCAGAGATTTTCTTCATATGGCTTTGCCAGGTTGAAATATATGTTGCAGTTGAAAGCTAAAGGGATTACTTTTGAATAGTCATCACAAAGGTTGATTATATTCGTATATCATTTAGCTGGACCCTGCAGGCTATTATTCCATTAGCTGTGCTGGCCCTGCACTGTCAAAAAGTTGATCGTATAATGTAAAAAGGGTCCATGCTATGTTAAGGTATGTGGAGTAACTTGAAGCAGTAATCTTTTAAGAGCAGTACAGCTCTGTACTTGAAGGTAGATTGCATTTAAAATAAATACCCGCAAAATGGAATAAGTACAATAAACCTACCTCTGTTTCCTATTTTTCATTCTTCGAATAGGCTGTATATAATTTGAGTAAGTTAATTGCACCAGGTAAGATATTGGCTATAGAGTATTTTTTCATGCTCACAGCCAAAGCACTACACCTCAAAACAGCTGGGTCTTGGCATGAAACCCTTGCAGAAACGACGTGAAATAGGTTTGCTGATTATGCTTCCCTTGCACATGCAAACACACACACATTTTCTTCCAGTGTTTAATAAAATGGATCTTCAGACGGTTCCATTATGTGGATGCCTTAATATTATTTTATGCTAAAACATGGACAGCGCATTAGATTGAAAGCATCTTACTGTTCCAGGAGGCAGAGCAATCATGGACTACTCCTAGATAGCAAATGCTCCCATTGGGGAAACAACGCCAACAACACAGGCTAATGAATCACAGCAGTTATTAATCATGGGCATTTGGAAAAGCCACACATAATAGAGATGGACTCTCAAGATGAGGAGGGCTAGAAGGTGGGACCAAGAAAAAAACCATAAGATCATCCAGTTGCATTTTAGAATAAGTTTATGGATGAGTATTTGCTTCAGTACAGTTGTGCCTGTGCTTGCCTCTGTCTTTCTAAGCAGGCAGAGAAAGAAACAATTTAAGCAGCTCGGTTCTCTCAGCTTTCACATCCTTGAAGGACAATTTGGCAAAAATAAATAAATAATAAACACGCACATACAAGACCCTTAGGGCTTATGGCCTAGTGGAAGTGAGACAGTGCTTCTTTTATTAGACAAAGTTGTTTAATTTAGATTGTAAAACCAAGAGTTGGTTCTCTTTCAGTACACCATATATATTATTCAGGGCAATGAATGAGTCTTTATAAGTACAAATGGGAGCCTTTAATGAACTACAGCAAGCACTTGAGCAGGTAGGTTTCTCTGAACAAAGGCTTCACAGATGGGCAAGTTCATGAATGAGAAGCAGAATTTATTTTATAAGCTTTTGAAGAGCCTATTCAGACTATGGCACTATAAGGAAAGTGCAAGGTTTTTCTGGTTTGGGTGAGAAAACCTAACAGGAATATGAAATTTTCCCTGACTAATAACTTTCATTGTTTACTTATTCAAATTCAACAGTTCTCAGACAAATTAATCGTCCCCTCTTACATAGTTTGGGCATGTTCCAGACATTTGTACAACAATGGAAATCTCTCTTGATTTTACATTTTTCAGATCTGTGCATTGTTATACATTCATCTGTGACATTTTTTGCACAAACCATTTGTTGAATATCAATTTTAAATAACAGCTCTATCAGGCCAAATTGCTGACTCTAGATAGACAACCAGGGATTTTTGTCAAGGCCAAAATATGACACCGTGTCTTTTGTGTATCTGGAAGCTACAGATCACAAAAATTCTACACAAATACTGGTGACAGAAAAATCAGCTTTGGAAAACAATCATCAAGAAGATCACTTCAAACATGAAGAAACCTAAACAAAATTGCTGCCCGTTTTTAGCTTATAGTTTTACCTTTACTGTCAACAAATTCTACATTAAATCCAAACTGCTAGCCTAAAATTTCTGTACAGCATCTTGTCTCTGGCTCTACTTTGTATTTGCCCTTCAGTGTCTTGGAATATTCTCAGTCAAAGGCAAAGTTTTCCAGCAACACAAAGCAGGTGAGCATCTGCCCAGCTGGTTAATCAAAGTTTCCACAGTGCAAAGTAGAATTCCCAAATGGCCTAGAGAAGGGTTTCTTTTCTTTCAGCCCCCATCCAGATGCAGAATGATCACAACTGCAACCTACTTGCTGTCTCCTAAAGAGAGGACAAGTCCTGGGGGGACCTGCTGAGAAAGCAAACTTCTGAGCAAAGAGTGTCTGCTTACTCTTGCGGTAGAAGCTAAACTCGCTCTTGGCTACCCTGAGGAGCTGGTGAGAACACACCAAGGAGTATAAAAAGTCTTCTATTACCTCTACCTTTGCTTATCACTAAAGACTGAGCCTGAAATCTACTCAGAGATCCATATGAAAGGAAACCCTTACCTTGCTCACAGAAGTGGCATTTTATTGTCTCAAAGAACGTCCGCCAGTGTTTTTAGAGGCATTCCTATAGACTTTTACAGAAATGTGTCTATCTCAATGATATATGCATCAAAGTTTTAACACACATCTTTAGAGTTATGAATGAAATCTACTCTCACTGCAAAGGGCAAAGAAGCAGTAAGTGGGCTGATGTTTCTGACAACATACTGATCATAACAGAAGAATCATATTTGTTCCTAAATTGTGTGCAGAATTATCATGGCTACTTCACTTCAAAAAAACCAAAGCCAGGTTTATTGGGTAAATAAATAAAGTACAATAGCTGTGAAAACACAGATTTCAGGCACAGTGACAATTCCGACACCAATTCATAGCAAACTGAAAAATTTTTTTCACTACACTGAAAAATTCTTGCTGTCTTCCCCTACAGTCCTTGTACTGTAAATTTAAACACTCTGATGGAGAATCTACTTTCTGCATTTACTGTACAACTTCGGTGTATAACTACACATAAAACCTTATCCCTTTTCCTTTACTCAGACATAGTGCATTTTGTCTGTTAAATACTTGGTATAAAGGCACAATTAAAACCTGCAAGACAGCATAGCAGGACAGTTCACACCTGCCTTTTGTGAGCACCATCTTCTACCCACTGAGCAAAACACTGAGCAGAAGAGATGCTCACTGGCAGTATGTAATATTTATTTCTGAATATGCAGCTTGATGTGTCTTCAAAGGACCTGACTGTCACTGAGTGGTTAGCACCCCTTTCTCTGAAGTTCAAGTTCCTTAAAGGTGTCCCAGGGGAGGAAAGCTGGGAAACACAGATTACTTAAACACATCCTCTTGCTTAACTGTATGCTATCATCATACTGAGGTTCAAATACAGTACCGGACTGCTCTGACTTAAAATATATCTGATTTTAGTTATTTTTGCTTTATCTCTGTATTTTGGCATGAGCGTCCTGTGTAATTTCTTTGAGAGTTTCTTGTTCTGCAGCTCTCATTGTTTATATTCTGGTTTGGCTCTGCTGTTTTCTGGCCTCTAAAGGTTTACCTGCTCTTCTATAATTACATTTGTTCGAGCACTTTTTCATGGCTGAGACTTTCAGCATCTCCAGTGATGACTTTGCCTGGTGGCTTGCAAACTGTTTGTCATCTGAGGTCTCTATAATGCAGGTTTTTTTGCCTGGGAAACTGTCTTCCAAGAGCAAAGGTATCATCTGGGTACAGAAGCAGAAGCCAGCGAAGCAGAGAAATCCCAGCAATGCATCTGCTACAAAAAGAAATAGGAATGCCATAGGCATTTTTTTCTCCTTACCTGACTTTAGCTTTACATCTTCTAAGGCACCTCAGGCACGAGTGCATCCTCTCTGGCTGAGGAGATGTAGGGAAGTGTCTGGAAGATGATGTTCTTTAAAAAGAAGGTATGGAATCCCTTATGGAAGTATCAATTTTCTTGTGACTGAGCTTGTCTGGGGAGAATATTGCTCCCCTCTAAGACTGAAGCAAAGTGTTCCTACTTATCTTTTAAAAATAACTAACAAAAAATAGCTGCTGGAAATAAAGGTCCTGGTTATGCAGGGTCTTTGCAGTGACACATGCTGACACTGATGTGCTATGGAACATACCTCTCCCATGGGCACTTGGGAGAATCTTCTTTGTCTCAGCTTTTGTTGCTGATTTGATCAACAGATTGAGAACACAGAATCAGAAATCAGACCTAATTCTCTTCACCAGGCATTGAGAACAATACTTTTGCTAGCCACAGCAACACAGGGTGTTTAGTTTCTCCCTCCTAGTTTCTGACTTTATGGCTACACTCTCCCAGACAACGTGTGACAACTTGAAAGGCCACTACTTGTCTTTACAGATAAGTAGAGAGCTCCAGCTTTCACGCCAGTCACTCGCTTCTTTTGATGAGTAATAGATTCACATGAAAAAAAGATTACACTGAAAAATGGAAATGGATTTTCTGTTTTATTAGCAGTAGCACAAGACTTGTGAGCTACTTTAGAAAGTTATAGAACTACAGAGACTTTTAAGAAAAAGCCAGCAGAAACTAGAATTTAAAAATAGATGCTCTGGCTAGTCTGGGCCCAATTCTCAACTGATGCAGCCAATGCAGCTTCACTGATGTTAGCATGGTTATGTCAGCTTTGCCAAATAGCTTCAAAACAGATCTTTTTAGAAAACATTTGACTTCAGAAATTGTAAATTCACTTTGAATTATGCCATACCAGTCACATTGTTTTGCTCAAGGAACAGCAGAGCTTAGAGAAGCATGCAGCAGGAAAGCAAAACGTCTTCATGAAGTAAAAAATGTCACCCTGCCACTCCACTCCTTGACCACAGCGATGAGAGTCACCAGCACGTACTCCCAGTGTGGCAGACACTTAATGGAGCTGAGGGGAGGCATGCACTTCTAGGTGCAAGGCAAGGAGAGCAGCAACAGATGACCTGTCTTCTTTTGGATCTTTTCCACAACCACAATGCAAGGGGAGAAAAGGAAATGGGGTTATTTAGGTGTTGCTGCTCAGCTCTGTCCCTCTCAAAGGCACCAGTGGAAGTGCAGGCAGCCAGCTGCTGCTGGTTTGAAATGCTTTCCTAGAGGTGAGAGAAATCCTGCAAGCCACCAGCTGAGAAATAAGCAAGGAAATTTTCCCTGGGGCACAAATCTGATAGGGATTCTGGCAGATTTTATTTTTTTTATAAACTGTTCCCACAACTGAGGAGATCTGTTACAAAATTATCTTAGGTTTGAAAATATCACAATTTCCTCAAATTCATGAAATGAATGGTGAACTTGAGATGATTTTAGGGGTCTGAATCTATTACAGACCAGGGGACCCCTTGACTGTGCTATCATGCCCCTTCATGGGAGGATGTGAGAGTCTCTTTGGAAGCTGGATAAATTCCAAGCACCAGGTAGAAGACTCTGGGTACCAGTAATTTGATAATTTAACATCAATCTGTACTCAGATTAGTGTTTGGTGCTTTGACACCAGGTCTTCCTAATAAAAACAGTAACTGGCTTAAAATCCATGCTGGGATGTGTACATTCTGATCAAACCACAGTCCTACCTCATAGCAAAGCTCACAAGGTGTAATAGACAAAATTCATTGCTATAAATTGGAATAAGACAGCCCCACTTGGAGGCTTCAGAGTCTCCAGGTCACAGGCGAGCCTGCCAGGCATGGCAGTGGGCAATAGCCCTGTGAAGGTTTACTTGCCCCACTGCAAGTCTCCCTGGTGGACTGTTTGCTGTGGCTCTGTTTAATTCTTAATCTCTGCATCTCTGTTTAATTCCTAGCTGCTTTAGAGACCTGTTGTAACACAGCAGTTAAAAAAAAATATTCACATGTACTGCCTGGCCTCCCCAAAGAGCACTAACTTGACACGTAGGCCATGACAGCTGGGCTTGGACTACTAAGAAATCTAATCCAGGGTTTCCATCATCTCAGTTGTTGCCTTTCTTTCATTACAGTTTGACTCAGCCCCTAATGGATTCAGCGTTATAAAATCAGAAAAAGAGGAAAAGAAAGCAATTTATTCATGTTTCACTAGAGCTCACAGAAGACATGAATTTTCTCTAAAAATGCAAATTATTTTGTGCCACACAAGTGAGACTGGGCAGCTAAAGCTCTTAGAGGAAGGGTCTTTCCCAGGGCTAATGTTTTTATACCCAGTGATTGAATAAATTGATCCCTTTTTTATCACATCTCTTCTCCTCTCCTTTTTCTTCAGAAGAATGTAACCAAAGGTATCAAAGCACCCTTTTTAATTCTAAGAAAACTGATTATGCGTGTTAATTTAGTTTTTAATCCCAGACATATCAAAATAAACACCACAGGCATGCATAGCAGAAATCAATATCTCTTAAGCATCATGTTAGTAAAAACAAGGATTTAGTAAGAATCCAAGATGTAAAAGACTAATGTACAAACTAAGCCCTTATTCATGTAATGTGCCGTTATACAAGCTCAATACCTGAAAGAAACTATTTCAGAAGAGCAGAAATGGTTTACTTGCACTGCATCAAAAATGACCCCATAAGACCTCCTTTACTGAGCTACCCCAGATATTTAATGTGAACATATGTTTTTAAAGGATTTCTTGTCTTATGTCCAGTCATTCTTGTTAATTCATGGGACAGCATACGGCAGATGTGCTTTTTTCTATGTTACCTAAAGCAAAAATTACATTTAACAAGTGCAAGGTTGGTCATAAAAAATAAATAAAAATAGACTCTTAAAAGCTGGGAAATCACAAAGTGAAGCTATCAGTCATTCTTATTGAGAAGGGTAAGGACAATGTGAAATAAAACTTGCACATCTACAAAGAGACATTCCTAATATGCCAGCACACGCCTGTTATTTCCCATTCTCTATAGGTCGCTTTCATTGGCCCAATATTTCTTCCTTTAGGGTAAGCTGCAGTGCATATTTGCCCTAGATTCCCTTTCTAGTCATTGACTTCAATTTTAATAGTAATTAAATTAAACATTTTGAACCTATCTGCAAGTTTGTTTACTTGAAAGAAGAGAGAAGTCAGTGTTAGTTTTTGTGCATTCTACTTCTGGGTAAGAACTTCAAACTGCATGTTTGTTTACCAGTAGTAAACATAAAATGGTTAACATAATTGTTTAATATGCTAATGAAATAACTTTCAGATTAGTCTTCAAATGCTAATCCAAATCTAAGTATTAATTTGTGTACCTTATCCATATGCAAACTAATGCGACCATTGAGACGAGTATTTAGTTCTGTATGGTTTTACTCCTTCCTGAGCACGAGAAGCGATACCACTTCAAAAAAAGGAATATTCTCTTCTACTTTTTTGCTGACACTAATGATCTCAATCTTGCATCCATTATTTGTACTTTTCTTTCAAGAGTTGGTATAAGATGGCATTCAGAAAGAGGAATCACAGTGTCTTCTAGGACACCGTTAGTTTAGAGATTGCTAAGTTCACCTATATCAAAAGTATAGGCATCTCAAATACACCTTTCCTCTATATATTTACATTCAAATTATTATTTGTAATGGCAAAGTAGCTTCACAATTAACAATTATGTGAAAAGGCAAGTTTAGTATGAAATCAGTTTTTCTGATTTTATAGGAAGAACATGTCACAGATAGAAATGGTTACAACTCAGTTCCCCAAGAGCTTTTAAGTAATGCTTTAACAAAACAAAGTATTTTTTATAAATTCATCTGAAGTTTAATCTCACATACAAATTATTTACAATTCAATTAAGACAACAGCTACTGGCATCTTAAAAGTAGTTTTAGTAGAGAAGTTTAAATTATGAAACGAGAGATTTATTTTGAAGAGTTCTGGATCTGTTAATGGACAACTAAATTTAGTAAGACAATGCTAATTAATGATTTTGCATATAATATATTTGCTAATGACATACCTATTCACCAAAAGTAAGTGTAAACAAACAACCTAATATAAGCCAAACTACTGGTTCAGGTCTGGACTAAATCCTGACTTTGTAAAACTTCTCAAGTCACTTTATTAACCACAGGGGGTATAATATCAAAGTTTACATTTATACCTAAGTACTTTTGTGAATTTTTTTACAAATATAGGTCTTCACTATATACAGAAGGTAAATAGAAAAAACAGCAGGCTTTGGACATGGTGAAATAAAGGGTTAAGCTTTTGAAAAAAGGACATTAAATTTTTGTAATTTTTTTTTGCAGACATTTAAATAAATCATGACATCTTAATTCAAGCATACATCATACACTTGTGAGAAAATATGACTTGGCAAAAATGTAATATGCCAACTTTGAAGCTAATTTTGAAAAGCTCACACAAGATACCATAGAGCACACATTGCATCTTCTTAAATTTTCAAAACAAGCCAGCAAGCCTAGAACCTATCAGGTCTCCCGTACAGACTGAAAGACCAGGCAAAAAAGAGCCACAAAGGATCACAAACCGAATTTTTTTGTTTCTTTCAAATCCCTGCCCCTACTTTTTGGGCTACCAGGTAAAACTTTCAGAAGATACAACTCTTTCCTTCTTTGAGTGCTGGTGCTTTCTACTGTTTCACCACATTTATGCATTCCAAACTATTTCTGTCTCTCCCTTTCTCTCAAGTACCCAAAGCCTTCCAGGACACTTTCACTGAACTATTCCCTCCATTAGTTTCCCCAAAGAGGTTTGAATGTTCTTCCAATATCTAATGCAGTGGTATTTGCCCGATTCTGCAGACAAGTTAAAGCAATATCCTTGAATAAGCCTCTTTTTCCACTCCCATTTCAATTAGGATGTTATCTCTAAATTCAAATACTGGCACTTTGCTATCAAATCAAACTTCATCTCGGTTCATTTAACCAGTGCTGTGAGGAGAGAAAAAGGAGCGAAGTCCCTATCAGGAAAGCATTGCAGGGAAGAGATGAAAGAAAACCCCAAAGACAGCAAAAATGTGAAAAGATGATGAAGGAAAAAAGAGTGGAAATGGTCATTAACAATACAGATTTTCTTTTGTTCCAGAAAATGAATGAACAAGACAATACAGGGAAAACCAGTGACTAAAATTTTAGTAACCACATGATGTTGTATTTGGACACTGATTACTGGGGAAGCTTCCCCTGAACTTTGAAAATGCAAGAAGGAAGGTACAGATGTCTCTAATATATAGCTCTCAATTAAAAGCAGAATCAGGGTCTCTGTAGGTTGACATGCCTGTCAGAAATTCCCCTGGGCAGCCCAGGAGGATGTAGCTGTTTTGCAATCACTCTGTATCCTGCTTTGCCCCTGACGCTGAAAGCTTCTCTCTGCTACAGCCCACGAACACCACCTCGACCCCCTCACGCACCTGTGAACAGCTGATGAGTGCCTGGCTCTAAACTGAGCTCCAATGGGAACTTTCATGGTGCCAAGATATCAGAGAGAATTTTCTAAAATACAACAGCTGGAAGTTTTCTGGGTATGGGCATAAAAGAACAACTTAACCCAGTGGTTTATTTTATGATGACCACACAAAAATAACAGAGCACTGATATCAAGTATCTCATCTCCACAGAGTGCATTGTCTTCCTATTTCTACTTGTGTCCCTAAGAACAAAATAGTCAGAAAAAGCACAGTTACATATTTCTCTTTTTTTCCCCCAGAAAAACAACACACAAAAAAGGTGAACGAGAACTCAAGGAATAACAGATAACAGCAGAAAGGTGAAATGTATTCTTGGGATGGTGGTCACTAAGGAAGACGTCCAGCAGAGATCAGCATTTTTATTTTCTAGATAAGAGAGGAACAGTCCCAAACCGAAACACTGTTAGAGTAGGATTAGAACAAGCTGAGAAATCAATCAGGCAAGAAAGTAGTATTTGCTCAAGAGGTTTAAAGGACATGTACAAAGGTATTGCTTAAATCAGCCTCAGTACAAGAGTGACATGAGCTGCTAAACAAGACATTAATTAAAACCAAGAAAGTGCCATGGGAGGACAAACCAGTAAAAATCTGACTTTCATACCAGGCAAATTAGCTACAACTCTAATAAAGGATATAATGATAGATAAGTAAATTAAAATGTTATAATGAAGAAAGGAAATCGAGATCACTTCTGTAGAGGTCTCCTGAGGTTATTTTCTTCTGAGGAATACAAGAGATCTGGATGACTATTACCTGGTTGATTAGATTCCCAGAATGCTTCAGATATCTTCCCTGGATTAACAACTAGTTAAAGGTAAAAAATAAACATAAGAATAGATGGATTGATTTTCATTATGAAGAAACATCAGTAGTGAATTCAACAGCAATCTAAGGAAGAATTGATACCGTAAACATTTAAAAATCCCAACAACAACTCAAAATGTTAGTGAACAGCAAAGTGACAGAACCTACTGCTGACAAAAAATTATACAGGGTGATCAAAATCAAAACTTTAAAGAACTTCAAAAAGAGTTTACGACTGGGCAATAAAGCATCAGATAAAATTCAGTGTTGATAAATGCAAATTGATGCATGTATGTAAAATGTCTTTTATGCACAGGGAGATTGGAAGCTTCAGCTTGATAGAAAGAAGACTGAGAGCAGGATATAAAGATATGTATCTATTTTCATGAGTGCCATGAAGAAAAAAGAGGGAGAAATGATAACTTTCTTACATAGCAAAAGTTGAGGAGTAACAACTGAAGCTGCAAAACAGCGGGTTAGGGGCAGATCCAAGAAAGTTGCATTTTAGCTGCCAAATTCAGTGGGGTGCCTTGGCTGCCAGTTATGTAACAGAAATGCACTGGATAAGTTTATGGACGAATATAGGAAAGCCTATTAAATATAATGAGATCTACATTCAACTTCTTCAAGAAATCCCTGACTTGTTGCTGAAGATATGGAGAGAATACCACACAGAGGTCTTCCTTCCAAATTTCCTGGTTTTAAATTTTTCCCTAATCTATTAACCACTGCTGGACAGACACCAAGCTAAAGAGGCCTTTGATTCAGCCTACTACAGTCTTTTTTCCATATATCATGTTAGTATTAGAAAAGTATAATCTCTAATCATGGAGATTAGAGACGGGTTAGCATAAAAAACCTACAGATAAACTCTTCCAATTGTTCCATGGAGGAAACAAGACTTAAATGACCTCTGCTGAACACTGCCAGGGGTTTTCATCACTCTCTCAATTTCATCTTTTTGGTGACTAAAACTCATTCTATCAAAAAGCTACTAACAAATGATGGTTTGTGAGTGCTGATCCCTCCAAGATATCAAATGACCATTTTTTCTTGCAAGAATAACACCAATTCTGCCTGTGGTGCTGATGTAAAGGCATTCAGACTGTTTTCCATGGTTTCCATAACAATAGAACATATCAGCATTGCCATGGAAAGACTGGACACTAAACTGTCACTTCCACTCTTTACCCAAGAGCTGAATCTTGTGCTGTATATACTGAAATTTGGAGCACACCAGTTGCTAAAAATCCCGAGGCAAGCACTGATATTTACAAACAGGAGCACCATTTCATAGAGCGAGAGGAGATTGCAGGCTGGTCCTCAGCTTGCAGATCATCTGCAGCCGCCCTGTGGGAGGACAGTTTTTATAAATAAAATATTTGGGAACAGTGGTAGTTACAGCATTATTACAAAGTCCAAAAAAAGATATCAAAGGGCAGTGTTGCATGTGTTGAACAACAAGTCTGTGGTTTTTTTTCCCCTGAACAGCTGTATGCTTCTATACTGTGCTAAGAAAAACAGAATTTTTAAGGTAGTTTAAAATGCAATGCAAGACACATTCCTTAAAAAGTGGTGATATTACTTTTGTGTACATATGGAATTCATTTTACCTACACAATTAGCCATGGTTGTTACCATTTTTGCATACTTTGCTAACATGTCTTGAGGCTTTATCAAGTAACTCAGGAACTGCCTTGGCTCCCCACTGATGTGGGAATAAGCCCAATTCCTATGTGTTTATTGCTGAGGTGGGAAGGACTTATGTAGGTACAGCCTTCATGTTTTCTCTGCTTAGAAAAATTGTAACTTTAGGATTTGGGCTGTAAAATGGCAATGAAAAACCTTCTTCCTCTTCTATTCTTTGTCATATTGAACAGACTCGATTTACTGAAACTTGTGTTTGAATGAAAACGCTAAACACTTATTGGTTAACAGGTTTGTAATACATTTATCATTTACATTGAAAAAAAAGTGGGATAGACCAGAAACCTGCATAAATGAATGAAAGAAGTTCATCAAAATACATCACCCAGCCTGAAGAAAATATCAGCAACACAGAGTATCTGCCAGCCACAGAGGCAGGAATACAATGTGATACACAATCTCAGTTCTTCTAAACAGAACATTACACTGAGCTCATTGACGTGAAAGGCACAGGTGATCCCAGGGCACGCTTTGGGATTAAATATTACTACCAGACCTGTAGCTCATTCAGTAAAACCTGGCAGGGGTTTTAATCCTTTAAAATATTGTTACTTCATCACTGTGCAGACTTTCAGTGGGACAAATACAAATATCTGGATTGATCTTGCTGTTTCTTCCTACACAATGTCATTTTCTTCAATCAGAGACTAAAATAGAGTTGAGCCTCGATTTTGCATGACCACCAAGCATAAGTGGGGAAGTAAGTTATGACAGAATTTTATGGCAATCCCTGAGATTTTTAGAATAACACACCATGCAAGTAGGAGTTACTGAAAGACAATAGTTTTGTAGGAAGGTTTGAGTCAGATTTCTCAAAGAATCTCTATATCTCATGGTGCTATTGGTACCAGTACTTAAAAAAAAATCTGATTTTCTTCTGACTTACTAATATGAAAGTGTTTGGTTTGGTTCCTAACAGTTATTGTCCACAACTGACCACAACAGTATTGGTCACAGAAGACTTGGACATTAATATTTTAAAATTATGTAATTTTATTTATTCATAGGAAGTGCCTACAAAAAAAGTCCCCTGCTGTTTTTGGGATGAATCTGTGTGTGACAAGGCTGTCCCTGTGGTTTCAGTGGTGCATTTCTGTAAAACAGAGTTACTGCTCTCTCTGTCCTTCTAGTAATCACAAATTCTTCAGAACTAACCCTTCCAAGCAAGTTTCCACTGCAGATTTTGTTTCCTGCATGTATTTCAGAGCTGAAATAGGAACCATACAGAACATGCCTGGATGACGCTATCTGAGCTGAGGGTCAAAGACATCTTGTATTGCTTTGGGTGGGGTGTAGGAGTTGGAGAAGACCTTAGCTAGGCATCCTCCCTACAGAGTGTTTTTGTTGTTGTTGTTTATTTTTTTAGCAGACTTGTGCCTGTTGTTCCCCTTTCACTTATTCTATCTTTGGTGTAGTATAGTATACATAATTTAAATAACCAGGGAATCTCTCTGGGCTCAAAACCACCTGCTGGCTTATATTAGCTAATTAATGGTGATTTATCCAAGTTACTAATTTGAGTGGAGCTGATTGCCTTTAGGAATTTTGAGAACGTTGTAAGAATTTTGATTATAATTATGCTTATTTGATGGGCAGTCTACTTAAAATACTTAAAAAAAATTTGCCTGCCAGCTGATTTTTAACTGAGCCAAATGAATGACTCTGTGTTGTTTTCCTACTCGAGATCATGTATTCAGGTAGTTTGTTTACTCTGATACTCAATTTCATCTTGGTCTGAGTCCCTATGATTTTCTCTTTTCTATCAGTGTTTATTTGCCTAGCTTTGAAACAATGACTGCTTGAAAAATAGTCCTGATCTTGAACCTGTGGAGCTTAATCATTTTCACAAAAACTAATATAGTAGATTCATTTTAGCCAAACTTCTCTGTCATGCTGACCTGATTCCCAGGGCCTGAAAGTGTGAATTTAATGGTGGTACAATGTCTGAGGTAAGAATATAATAGAAACCTCTCAGCAGTATATCTATTGGATCAGTGTAATTTCTTTTTTCTCTACTGGTCTCAATGTCTCTTAAGGCAATCTAGTCTGCAGACAGCAAAGGAGACCAGCCTTCTCTTTTATTGTGATCCCAATGCTACTTATACTAAACAAAGAATCAACTCCCTCGATAAGGTAGGCAATAGACATAAGCACATAATCCTAGAGGAAAATTTACTCTATTAAAAAACTTATTATTTTGCTGTGAATTCAAGAGGATGCTACTTGGAGGTCTATCCTGAAGAACAGAAGACAAAGTTATTACAGCTTAGCTGTATTACTACTGCTTTTTAACATTAGGGATAAGGATATTTTTATCTTAATCATTTTCAGGTACTAAAAATGAGAATTATACACTATATTCTCTGGTGGTAGATATGTTGTCTTCCAGTACACATTTGAAGATAAAAATTTAACAGAGCTAAAATACTTCCCCAAACTGAAACAACTGTTTCCAACATAACTCAAGCATGATAAATTCTACTTCTAGTGGATTTACTGTCATAAAAATATTCTTATTGTGCAAATTCCTTCCATAGAAACTTCTATGATAAAGGAAACTTATGATATTACCCAGCACAGATGTGCTCTCACAGGTTCTTCTTTATACAAAGCTTTCTGTCAAAGTCTTGTCTACGACTGAGGAGGTGGAGGAAATTGTTAACTTTAAAAAGTTTCCTAAAAGTCTCAATAAATTTTATATGAGAAAGCATATGAAAAGCTATAATTTATGGAAAGTGTCTTCAAAACTGGATTGCTCCATTTAAGCATTTAATTCCACATCTTTGACTGAAATCCAAGAAGTGCAAGATAATAAAGAATGATCCTGGAATAATACTGCTGTTCAGAATCAGAACCAACTGTACCTGGATCATTTTGGTCAGACAACTTTTTAACATACACTTTCAAAACTTCCAAAAATCACACACATTTCTTTCTCTCCCTAGGCTTCTTATAAATAAAGTGTATATTTCCATTGGGAGTTCTGGGTAATCAACATCTCAAACTGCTTTAAATACTTAGGTAAGGTTTTCACTTCCTAATTATAAATAGCCAGTATTAAAGAGATATGACCTTAGGTTTCAGTGAGCTCTTTCCTTGAATAATGAAAGATTAAGAGAAGAATTAATGAATAGCTATGCTTTTCTGTGATTACTTAAGAAACAAGAGAAAAAGATGCATCAGAGAGAAAAGGTGAGTCAACATTTGCAAAGCAAACCAGTGGCATGGAGTGAAATAAATTCCTGTCTCATAGTGCACACCCTCAGCGCCTTATCCTCTCCTGATATTACTCTCCATGTGCTTTTCTGGTAGTCTGAGTCTTTCTTGTGGTGACAAATGTTGCTTACTATGAAAATCAGACTTTTGTCCAGTTTAGGCTGCTCTTTATTGTTATGCTTTTCCTCTCTGAATAGTGGTCAATGAAATAAAGCAGTGTTTTTTTCCGTGTTCATTCATTAAAAATTACCTTACTGTTAAGTAAAATGGATACAAAGGACATAGGTGTTACAGTTCACTTCTACAGTTGAACTTGTTTAGCCAGATCACAGTAAAAGCTACAAGGCTTTTGTTGTCTTCCACAGCATAATAACTACAGCTCCTGTTAGTTTTTTTCACACAAAAAACACACCTTTTTTGGCAGTGAAGACAAAGCCAACTCTCCCTCCAGTTCCTCTACAGTCTTTGATCTCTTAATTCCCATTTCTCCTTCCCCTTGATGTTCTGGTCTCTCTGATCTCTGTTCATCACTACCATATATGTCTGTATACTCTCCCACTCGTAATAACTTTAGGACAACCAGAACCTCATCCTTCATTTCTGGCAGACATGCATTTCTCTGGAAATAAAAAACTAGGCAATCTTGCAGTATCATTTTAGACCAGTTCATCAGCGATGTTTTGATTATGACTGTCCAAATTCAGTGAGCAAGTCAGTAAATCATGTCTATGAACACCAGACTTCAAGATTTTATATTAATGAAAAATATGTAAAAGAAAATCCAAGGGAATCTTTGTCATGTCATTTCATATTTAAAGTATTGTCTGATTTAGCTCACTCAATTGCTGGTTGTGAATATGTGAGTTTTGCTCAATGTGTTGATAACATAATGCTCCATTTTAATTTTTCAGCAACTTTTTGATGTGTTTACCTAATACGTGTCCAAGAAAGAGACTAACCATTCAGTAACTAAATGAAGTAGCTAAACTTGAAAAAACCATGATATATATGAAGTGTTTGCCATAACCATGTATTAAAAAAACAAATGAAAGTAGAAATTACATACAATACCCTCAAAATCTGCTGCATCCCACCTTCTGAAAAGTGATTGATTGGAAGATACATGGCACTGTGATATCTAGCAAATGCATACCTATTAGTATTTCCTATTTTTAAACAAGGAGTTCTCCCAATTCCTCCACCACAAAAATGAATATGCTGACTAATCAAATTAAATATTGTTTACCTGAAGAGACACTATAGAATTAAATTATCTTCATATTACTAATCCCCTTCTTCTTAACTGGTGAAAATAAAATAGAGCTTAAATCCAAATCTCTGAGCAAGGGATGAACCAAACTTCCCCTCTGTAGAATGTACTTTGTTTAGGCTCTATTTACATGTAAAACATCTAGGACTGCTTGGTATTTTGAACACACTGTATTTTTCACAAATTAACTGTACAGCTTTGGACTTATTAATCATTATTTTAAGAAAGACTTTCTAGTGAAAAAATGCCCTTTAATGCCCTTTACCTCATAGGTACTGTCTTGTGCAATGTACTTATTAAAAAGAGCACATCCCTGTAGCCCAGAGGGCTGACAGCTCCCTCCAAAGCTGTACTGCTGCTCTGAGCTAACCTCCAGGGGCTACTCGAGAGTGATGCAGCCTTCATCCCCTCCTACAGAGTCTGAACAGATCATGCCTGCAACAGTCTCAACCTCAGCTATCCTGAGAAATGCTTTTCCTAAGGTGGTTACTGAACTCCCCTTCTGGTAGAGAGGCAGTTTGGCTGAGCAGAGAAGGAAAAAAAATCACCTATCATTTTCAAAAAATTTCAAACAATTTTATGAAAGAATAAAAGCATGGATTCAGTGCAACGGAGGGCTTTTTTCTCCTGCTCAGACACAGGTAACATTTGTTTCCATTATATCACTCATCCGTGACTTTTTATCTCACATGATGAAAATATAACAAAGAAATAAAACTGCCAAACTCTGAGCCTTATGACTGAGACAGGGAATGCTTGCAGACAGCACTGAAGAACAAAAAGGCACTGAACAAATTCAGTTCAAAAAGACTGATCATATCCTGAGGTACAGCTAGGGCTTTTTTGTTGTTGCCTGTTAGAAGTGGCATAAAATCTTTAGAGATTTTTTCCTCCAAAGATGATATTTCTCTAGTTTACTAGATACACTGTTTTGCTTTGCATGAACACCCTCTTTGACATTAAGTTCAGCCTTCAGGCTAGTGTCGCTTATCTCTCTTTCCAAAAATCCTCATATTTGATTGTCACATTTATTAAGTCAGACTCTGAAAAAACTTCCATCAATCTGTAGCCCTTTCCTCTTTCTCTTCTTCCTACAAAATGTAAGCAAATAATTTAAATGCTTGTAGGAAACTGCTGAAATTATAGATACAGTTTAACCATAAGGCATTGCACAGTTAATTTTTCAAATAGTTGTCTGAATTTCAAATCTATAAATATTTGTAATTTCTAGAGGCCAAAAGACATGGAAAAATACTCAAATATTTAATATGTTACAATATACACCCCATGCCCCAATTTTGTATTTGCTTAGTTTCCCTTGAAAAGCCCTTTCTTGGCTTATAGATTCCTTAATATTGAGTAGAGGAAGAAAACACTACAGACCCACGAGAAGTTCTGTCAAATTCATCCTACTTGTTAGCTACCCATGGCTAACCTTGAGTATACATGGAAACATTTCAAATTGAAAAAATAAAATTTAATGAACATCATACTATATCAGAACACTTGGCAGAAAGAGAAACAATCTTGTGAGTGCACACAAAATGTTGAATGAGAAAATGGATCTCTTGGCTGACCCCAGCTAGAGGGGGAACATGCATTTCACTTGCAGCATGTGGTCACCTCTGAATGCTAATTATCAGAGGTTCTAAGACTCCAATAATGCGATGAGATGAAATGTCCTGGGCTGGAAAGTGGAGATGAAAAAGGCTGGTTTGTTATTTTAGCCAGAGAGAGAAGAAACAGGCAATGGAAGGAGGGAAGAGTCCAAACTGCAGCTGTGAGCTTTGCTCCAGTAAATGGATTTCACTCTCAGTCTTCATAGCCCTCCCTCACATTAAACATGAATAGGAAGCTGATTCCAGGCTTTCCAACAACCAGCAAAAATGAATATTGTTGCCATCAGAATCAATGGGATGGAAAAATTTGATACTTTGGTAGCCTTGGAATGGTTTCTGCAGAGCAGAAGAGCAGGGTAAGAAGAGAAGAAAGAGCTGGAGAACTTCCAGAAAGGAAAGGATGAGGGGATGAACTGGGGTAGGCAAGGAATATCTTTCAATATCCTTAAGCCAAGAAGTATTTTGGAAAGCTTTTTTGCATAAAATATCAACATCTTAAAGCTGACTTCACAGACGGGCAAACTGAGACACACAGACATGAAATTTATTACTCACCCTTTTTTAGCAAATGAGTATTGCCAAATAAAATGCAGGTTTTTGTTCACAGAAAATCATTCCTTTTTCTCTTTTCCAGGCCATGAGATCCTGTCACAGGCATTTCACAGGCTTATCTCCAGAATTACAGCATGTTGGGAATGCTGCTGCCTGTATTCTGATATGAATGTCAAATACATATATAAATCACCCTCATCATAATGACAACTCTTAAACCACTGAAAAAAGTTCCTACAATGTTGTGCAGTTTTTCCCAGTGGCTAATTGGAAGCATCCTTCCACTAATTGCAATTTTTCAGTCCATTACTTTTAGCTCAACCTATCATGGACAAAGAGAAAAGGACATTATTTATTTTATGCCCCTCTTCAAATTCTGCGAAGTTCAGACCTGCAATTTTGCTCTTCCCTGAGTCTCTTCTATAGACACAGAAGCTCAAATCTACCATGAAATTAATATTTTCTTTTGGCCATGATTTTTAGCTCCTTTTCATCCTTCCTGCACCTTCTCCAGCTGTTCCTGCATACTCCATAAAGCAGGAAACCCAGCACTGCTATGACACTAAGCTGAGACCTTACTGCTGTTGAGTAGAGTGGAAGGATTACTTGAGGCGTCATCATTTTTAAATACCCCAGGAAGATGTCTGCAGATTTCACAACAGCTTAACACTGTTCATTCACTGTTTAGCTTGTGATTTACTGCTAGTCCTGATTTTTTCCCACCCTCTACAGTACTGGTACTTGCTCCTTTTCTGTAATTCTGCCTTTGATTGCTCCTGATTATCTATACTCTCTCTCTCTCTCTCTCTCTCACACACACACACACACACACACACACGGCTGAAAACATTATGTGTGTTTCTCAATTTGCCAAGATCCTTTAGAATTGCACCACCATGAACAGAATGCTTATGTTCCTTCCCTAGTTTGTGTTCTCTTCCAAGGTAAAGCATACTTACTATTCCAATCTCCAGATAAGGAATGGAAATACAACCTAGTACAGACTCAGATCCTTGTAGAATAGCAGGCTAAGCAGCTTTCCATTTCTAACAACAGCCACAGATTGCTTTTATTTGTCAGAGGTTTTTTTAATAATCATTATTCACCCACTTGATAGTAGATTCACGCAGTTCAGGCTTCCTTTCTTGCTTATAAATGTTGCATATAACACTATACCAAAAGCTCCAGACAGATTATATCAGATATATTCTCCTTATTTTAACTTCTTTACCTGGAAATCCTGTTGCTTGGTAATTATTTTGACTTGACACAATTAGCATTGGCAAACCCATTTTGGCTGTTGCAGATTAACTTTTTTTTCTTCTAGATATCTATTAAACATCTGGTTGTAGGTTCTGGTATTTTTCCAAGACTGGATCTTAAGTTGATCTATCTGAAATTCTATGGTGATTCCTCCTTTTTCCCTTTCTGAAAACAGGCATCAGGTTTGTCTTTTTCCACTACTCTGGAACCCCATGTGAACTCCATCAGTTTTCACAAATGGCTAATGACCTTGCGATTGTTCCAGCCAGTTTTTTTAAGGGTTGTGGGATCAAGTTTCTGCAGCCCATCTGATTTGAAGATTTATCTCCTCTAAGTACTCTCTAGCCTACTTTCTCCTGTTCTAGCCTAGGATCGTGCTGATTTTTTTTTTCTTGTGGCACACATAAACTCTGTTTGCCACATGAACCCAGCTGACCTTTTCAGCGAAGACTAAAGCCAAAAAAGCATTAAAGCACCCTGGCCTCCCCTAGGTCATCTATTAGTTTCTCTCCTTTGTCAAAGAGCAGACTAATACTGTCCTTGATCTTCCACTGGCTAATAACGTGCTAATAGTTTGTTATCATTGATGGCCCTTGTTACTGTATCTCTACCACAGCTACTCTTATGTTATATTTTATCAGAACATGAATCTTTTCTCCTCTATTCTACTTTCTACTGCCACATATTCTTTCTCCATCCATTTCTTCATTCTGTGTAATTAAAAAACCCCAAACACTGATATATTGGTATGTAAAAGGAGATGTACTTCTTGAATGCACCAAAACATACATGTCTGCCTGAGAAATGTCCTGATGTTATGAATTTTTCAGTATTAGCAGGAATAGAGGTGCTATATAAACAATGCTTTAACTGTTTATTGATTGGTGCTTTAACAACATCTGACTCTGCTAAAATCACACCCAGATGTCTAGAAACTCTTTGTTTTATTTAAACTCGATGTTGCACCACTGCCAATATTGAAGATTTGAGCTTAGGGATAAAAATTGGTGCTGACAAACAAATTCACTGGAAAGGAAATAATATCAAAATTAAACATATCTCAGCACTGGACTTTTGGCATGCTTCTTAGTGCAGCTACTGAGAGGTGGGTATAACAGAAGCAGTTCCCCCAGGGTCTGGCAACAGTGAGGGCACCATCTGGGTTCTGTGGTCTCAGAAAGTGCAAGGGGAAGGGGAGGGAAAACTCAGGAAGGGGGATGAGAGGGAAATATTATGAAGGGAGATGCCTGCCACGCCAAATGAGAATAAGAGAGAGGGAGAGAACAAATGTTTTGCTTCCTTCGGGGGCCTAAGAACTCCTGGTATCTCTGCCCTTCAAAAGTGAAATTTATTACTTAAATCCCAGCTTGCATCTGAAAGTAAACAACAAGCAAATGAGCACTGATTAAAGGTTAGCCTTTAAAATCTTATTAAAATATTTTAACTGAGCTATTTCTAAAATAAGGGTCCACACGTGACCCTCACGGCAGTGAAACTATACAGGCAGAGATTACTCACATGAGTAAGAATCACAAATCTATTTCCTAATACACTTGCCAAAAAAAAAAAAAAATTGGGTCCATTTTTCTGCATGTTTCATGGATGCAATTTGAAACAATGAAGAAAAGGCTTCAAAAGCGATCTTATTTTTGTTTATCTCAAGTTGGAAAGAAAACAAATTAATAATTTGCAAAGCAACAAGAATTCAACCTTGAAATGCCTCTGGTCATCAATTGTTGCAAGAAAGGAAAAACAAAATACAAAAGGAACATGGGGATTACATTTAAAAAACCAAGAAAAGAACAGCTTCTGTACAGAAGAAATGTTTGCTTTATACTCTGCACAGATGCTGTACAAGCAAAATTCTCAGTATATTAATATAAACTGTGAAAAAATTCGACCCGATTCCATAAGACCAGCAAAAACAAAACAAAGGGAAGCATGACGTTTATGGGTTTTTCCTCTAGCACAACCATGCAAGCTGAGCTGTGAAACTGTGATGGAAATATTAGAGCTGTTGTGCCTGAAAAAACGCAGTGATCATTTCATTCTTCCTGTCTTTTAATGCTCCAGGGTTTTGGAGACGAATAGGAGCAATAAGTTCACTTTGCAGAATTAATGCTGTAATTCTTTATCATAAGAGCAGAGCATTACCTCAATCTGATTTTTCTACAAAATGGTTCAAAGTCTATTTTTAATGATGGCTCTAATTTGTTAACACCTTTTAAATTATTAATCCCCTTTATATTCAAGTAGTTATTGCATGTCATAACAATGTATCTATGCAGGGAAATTTAATAGTATTTTCTGCATGTCAAGAAAAGGCTTGTTCTGCAAAATGCTATTAAAACTGATAATGAGCTAAATATTTGCCATAGCAAACACTGAAATTACTATATCAATCAACTTTGGGTTCTCTTATTCAATAAACAAAATTTAACCTATTAACTTTGCCTAATTTTAGGCAGGAAAAAGCTTGTTTTCAGGCATATCTTGCCCTTGACTTCATATCTTTATCATCTGATAACTACATTTTCCTGGCCAATTAAGCCATTGTTTTGAATCAAATGTAGCAATATAAGCCTTTTATTCTGTCTTGAATCCAACTATATTACTGGATCCTGAATACGATTTTCTCCCAGCAAATTTAGACTACATTTTAAAGCTCACATATATCACAGGAAGATGATAAGCTATGTTCCTGAAGACACCTTTCACACTAAAGCAAAAAAAAAAAAAAAAGGATTTATGAGGAAGTCAAAGGGTAAAATAAAACCTTATATTGTAAATCTCTTAATTCTTCAGATCTCCCCAGATCTGTTTATGTGACAGGATGCTTGTGTTAATAGTTTCCGAAAAAAACTCCAAAAATACAAAAGCCTGCATGCAAGCATCACTGCTGACAGGCACGCCAAGGAGAGCATCCTCTTTCATGAGCATCTGAAGCATAAATCTGAATGCTGATTGAATATCTAACAGCCCATTCAGTGACAAAAAAAAGGCCGGTTCCATCTCTGCCGGGCACACACGAGCTGGAATGGTTTATTACATAAGCTGGGAGCCTCGCCTCGGCAGTGTGTGCTGCTGGGTGATGCTGCTGCTCATGCCTAAGTGGCTGCACTCACCCACTCGTCGCTTTTGTCACAGCAAATTGTTGTGTGATCAAGAGGGATCAAAGCGCACCCTCTAGAGGCTAAACACAACCCCCGGCCCCGCGCACGGCACCCACGCTCCCCTGCCCGCACCCGGCGGCTCTCTCTGGCCCCACGTCACCTCCTGCAAACAAAATGACCACAGTCAGTCATTAGAGGGTATTAAAAATATCAGCTTTGCATTGGTGTCTCGATGTAAAATGCTAGAGGGGAGGGAGTGCTCCTCTGCGAGTGCACCCCATAGCATTGCTGTTCAGGACTGCAGAGGGGTGGAAATTAATTGAGGAATGAGACTTTTTTTACTCCTGCCTACAGTAAAAGGGTCATGCCTTGCTCAGGCTGGACTCCATCATGAAGCTCATCACAACTTCAAGGAAACGAAGAGGAAGCAAAGTGCAGTCAAAAGACATGGTCCCCCAGTCTCATGGAAAAGGGTGTACATACCAAATTCAAGATTCAAGATTGGGTTGGAAGGGACCTTTAAAGTTCATCTAGTCCAATGAGCAGGGACTTCAACCAGATCAAGTTGCTCAGAGGCCCATCCAACCTGACCTTGGATGTTTCCAGGGATGAGGCATCCACTGCCTCTCTGGGCAACTTGTCCGAGAATTTCACCACTTTTATTGTAAAAACCTTTTTATTTATATCCAGTCTAAATCGACACTATTTCCATTTAAAACCACGGCCACTCCTCACAGCAGGTCCTGCTGAGCAGTTTGTCCCCACCTTTCTTAGAGGTTCCCTTCAAGTGCTGAAAGACTGCAGTGGGGTCTCCCAGGAGCCTTCTCTTTTCCAGGCTGAACAAACCCAGTTCTCTCAGCCCTTCCTCACAAAGTGCTCCAGCCCTCTGATCATGTTTGTGACCCTCCTCTGGACTCCCTCCAAGAGGTCCATACCTTCCATGTGCTGAGGACCCCAGAGCTGAAAGCAATAATCTGTGGTTCTTACTGAAAGACAATTTCTTCGTATAGAATATTTCCAATTAAATGATAGAGAGCCACTTCTGAATGGAAATTAACCGCTCTGTAAATGTCATTTAAGTAAGACAAAGCTACTTGTAAAGGCTTATGCTTGTGGACCTTTTTCTTCAGCTTACAATGAAATTATTGCTTCTTTTCTCATATTTCACATCCTGCTAAATCAAGCACCTGTGTGAAAGAATACCAATTTCATTTAATTAGGGGTAAGAACAGTATTAAGCTATTTTTCCTATATAAATTACTTTAAGAGTTGACCTAAAAGCACCAAAATTCCCCTCAGAACAATACTGTCAAGTTAAATCCCTTACACTTTGCTCTCCAACACAGAACCCTGTTCATTAAGAAACAATTTTCTATTAAAGATCTTACTTTTCATAATGATTAATAAAAATTGTCATTTTTCAAAAGGATACCATGGATTGGTTGTAAGCACATGTTAAATTGTTTCATGGTTTCCTCTGGTCATCAAGACAGACCAAATTTTTAGGCACAAATTTGCAATTCCTCGTGTATATAACTACATTGATGTAAACAAGACTGAGCTTGTGTCAGGAATTTGTGTGTAAATGCAGTTAAATGATAACAGCAATTATCCCCCTAGTGAGCATAATAAAGCCATGAAATTCTGAATTACCTTAAGGTTAAATTGAAAATAATCTCCCATTCACAGAAAGATTGCTGTTGAAGGTTCAGAAACACTCTGTTTCCTTGTAGTGACATGCAATACATAAAAAATTACCATTAGTGGCTGCAGTTTCAGTTAAAACTGATTTAAGGAATGTGCTTTGTAGTATCAAGTATTTCTGCTTACAGTGCTGCTCATATGACAGGAAAACGAGGATAAAGAGTGACTTTGCAACAGGGGAGTGCTGCTCACTGCTGTCTCACACTGTGCCAATACAGAGAAGCACACACTGGAGTTACACCATGCAGAGATGTGGTGTGTTATATGTATTTCATGCAGTCAGGAGGTACAGGGTAGAGCACTCCACCAAAATCAGCCAGTGGAGACAACTTTGGAATAAGGAAAGATCTATGAAGAGCTAAGATTAATAAAACAAACAAACAAAAGAATTTACTGGGGAGTGTGTCTGTGAATAATCCCTTTTAAAATAAAAACTATTATTTAAAATATTAAATAAAATATAAAGTTTCAGCTAACTCCTGCAGCAACCAAACTTACCAGCTGCAGACATGTCAGAATCACAATTAAAACAACACTGATGGAGGAAAACTTTTTTCATCTGTTTCCAGGAAAACAAGGTAAAGAGGTGCTGTAAGAGCACAATCCTTCAGTCTTCTAAGTAATGATTACTTCAAAAGCTCTTAAGCCCTTGCTTTATCCATGGAAACTGAGATTCTCAGGCACATAGGAAACCTCAGTCTAGTAAAATGAAATGCAACAGCCTCCTTAATATCTAGACCACAAAGTTCTGTGTACACAGTGTTCACAAGGTCACGGGAAAAAAAAAGTTTTCCCCTTAACTGAGACGGTTTATGTCAGACATGAGCAGGTCCCACACACACATCCTCGGAGACAAATACTTGAAAATGTTTACAGATAGACAGGCATTGGAGACTCAATGGTTACGAAAACTCGAACAAGAAGCTCAAGTTTATGGAAATCAATGATGGAGAACATATTTCATTTTAAGTCTGACAATTTTCTTCTTTTTTTCCATTACAAACACACTCTCCCAAACACAATGTAACAACCAAAGCAGTGTGTGCCTCTGCAGTGCACAGTGCACATCTAAGTAGGGGAGAGAAACATCCTTTTTCTCCAGAGAAGCTCCATTAATCAATCTGGAGATTTCAGAGCACAGTGAGACAACTGAAATTGGTAGAAGAAAACCAAACACACCTCTATTACACATAGAGTGAAAGAATATATGGAAGATCAGCTCACTGCCTGGCCATAACTATTTCCACAGGATACACTTTCTGTTCAGCTGTGATGAAGTCATTTTTCTGAAGCAGAATCTCCTTGAGCAGAATGTTTGCTGGATGCAATTTGAGTGGGTTTTATTGATCATTTGATCTAGTTGAAGATTGATGCTTTTTGTACTCTCTTCCCTTAGTTATAACTTCTGCAAAAGACAAACACAGCCTCAGATTTTCTTTTCCATGAATGAATCCTAAGCAAACAAGAGCCTTACCAGCTTCTAACTTCAGCTGAAGTGTCTCTGTAGGAAACTTTTACTAATGAAGGCAGCTATCGTTAGATCTTAGGATAGAAAAAGGAGCAACATTTAGAAATGAATGTGAGTTGAGAAATTGGAGCAAGAAAGCTATGGCAGATAGTTTTAAAACAGATTCCAAGATGAGAAAAAAACACAAACTCTTAATTAAGTTGCTACGGAATGGGAAAAAAAAAGAAATAATGAAAAGAGAATACAAGCATTTGACAAAGGCTCAAAAGGTGAGGTATCTGGCTTGTAAATATTGTGATTTTTCATTGCAGAAGACTGGCAAACAGGACTTGGTATAGCTTTATGAGAATCCAAAGTTGTGAAGGCACACAGTAGTACTGTAATTTTATTTTTTGAGGATATGGATTGAAATAGTGAACTCCAAAACTAGAGAAAAATCACTCTGGGTTTTTGAAGTATCAAAACATTCAGTCTAGAATGGATAAAAAGTCTGTTCAGTTCTCCTAATTGTGTTTATAGAAAAAAAAATCCTCAATCATAAATAAAGATCTAAAGTATTTTATTTAAGATCAATTGCATCTATAGGAAGAGTTGAAGTATGAGTGGATTAACTCGGTAAAATGAACGGAGAAATGTAGCTGCTTTCCTGCTTCAGAAACTTGTGTAAGGAGAAGAGTTCTGAATTATGCACGAGACTTTGAATAACAAAGCTCCACAGCACTTAGGGAGATCATTTAAGAATATGTAGCAACCCTTCCCCCTGCACTGGTTTATTTCTTGGGTGTGAAGCCCTGGTCTTCCTGCCCTTTTGGAGTGGATACCAACGTACTGTGCTCAGCTGAGTAATATGGACTAGTCCTACTGGGCACTATAACTGGAAAATAAACAAAAAAGGAAACAGGACCCTTGCATCTGCTCTCTATCTCCTTCCATCAGACATGCTTATAAGGAAGAACTACATTCCATCATATATAATTTATACTTAGATAAGTAATTTTTATAACCATCCTCTTCAGAAATCACTAGAAAATTTTCTTCTAAACACCAGTATGTGCCAGGTAATTCCTATCTCTTAGTTTACTGCAAATATGGAAGAGATGAATTTGAAGAATAGACACAGAGTTTCAATTACAGACAACTTTAGACAAATGAAAAACTTCCTGGTTTATTCCTTTCTTCTGCATAATTTTATCCTTTAGAACAGATTGCTTGTGGATGCTGAGAAAAATCAATTGCCACATTTTTCTAAGAACAGACAAGACAAACATCTCTTGGAAATTACAAAAATACTTTGTATTGTTGCTCCTGTATAGGGGCTGGAGAAGATGACTTCCTAAAGTCCTTTCCACTACTGTTTTTCTATGATCCTATGCTTATTGTCCTGGCTCATTAAATTCCACAGTTCTGGAAAAGACTGGAGATGAGGCTGCCAAGGTGATTTGGGCATCTTCAAATTAACCCCACAGGCTTTGGCACTGAGAAACACGAAGATTGCCAACTGCTCTCTGCTTTTTCCCTAGCCTGCCTCTGATCCTTCTAACTGGCATCTAGTCAAAGTAAGACTGAACTTGTACACTTCTGTATTGAAAGGAACCAAAGTCCCAGAGTTTACAGAGACAAATGTTAGAACCGGATTATTTTAAATAGCGGATTATACCTATATGGAAACTAAATGTAGGTTTGATTGTCCTCTCCAAGTATCTCTAAGTAAAGATCTCCATGTCTCATCATATTCAACTTCTATGTCTGAGACACTTGCATCTTCACAAGTGGTGAAGATCCCAAATCTGTCCATCAGAAGACAATTATTTCCCCTTTCCAGACTTTATTGAGGACAAAGCTCTTTTTAACCGTGCCATTAACATATATCAAAGGAAGCTGAGGGAGTATACCCAAAGAAGGTGACTGAGAGGTGCTTTACAATACTGGGAAGCAAACTGGATGAGTGTCCTGAGTTAACACCCATGATAATTTAACTAATAAGCTTAAAATATCACAATACAACTGGAAAGAAGCAACAAGTAGCAGTTTGTTGTTATTTGGCTTCCAATTTCAAAAGATGCAAAACATTTGTTGTTGTGCCAGCCTTACTGACTCCACTCAGCTTTCACTGCTCTTACTCGAATATAGACAGGCTGTTAAATGGTGAGAGCCAGTAGGTTAAGTTATTCCACATACATAAACTCGAGGGTTCAAGGCTCAGCCTGGCAAGATAACAGCGTGTTCTACGATTATGCAGGTAAGAAGCACTTGAGCAAACAGTATCTGAAGAAATGCCACGCTGAAAATGCCACAGTATCACTACAACAATGAACAGCATCAATAGTGATGGCTGCCTCTTTCTGCAAATATCAGATGTCACAGCATGCAATTTATCTGCATCCAAAAAATGTTTTCAAACTTGCACTGTAGGGAATCTTAGTTCCTGAACTGATACTCAATTCTCTCTGGAATTGAAAGGGATGGAGAAATGTCATGGCTTGTATTGGAACCTCCTTCTAGCAATTCCAAAAGACTGACACTGATGTCTTCAGTCCAGCCAAGGAGGAGAGTAAGTGTCCTGCTGTTTTGATTCTGTGGTAACAAAACTGATATGAAGAAAGAATTATGCTGCAGTTTGCACAGTATTACTTTATGCTGCAGATTGTGCATGGTATTACCAATTCCAGATGGCTCAGGGAACAAGGGATTTAATTTGAAAGACAAATGTTGCAAGAATCTAAATGCAGAACTTAAATACAAGGTTCTAATGATTGAAATGTAAGGCCTAGATCTACTGCACAAGGTACTATTGTGGATCAAATTGTAAATTTTAAGGTGATGCCTAAAAATCCTAGGAAGACCTAATGAAATGAAATTAAAAAGTAACCTGAGTAAATGTAGCCTATAAAACTAAAAATAAATAAAAATCAAGCAGCTGTAAATATGAGATGTATTGCCGTATGCACATACTGTATCTATGCATTTTGTAGGTATAACTGAAGAACAGAGTTCAAAATGCCCTTAAAAATCTATACACTTGGGTGCAAACCCTCTAGATCTCTTATTCAAATGAGGAAAAAAACCCACTTTGAGAATAAACTCTAATTGTCACTTCAATACAAGGTTACAATGCATCCATTGCTGACTTCATCCATTTGCCAGTTGTTGACAGCTGTCAATACAGGGATTTGATTTCTTTATCCAAGCAACAAACATTACATTGGTATCTTCAGAGAAAGATCTTGACTGTGAGCTGCAGTTTCACTGCCCCAACTCAATTACTGCATTCTTGAACTGCAATGTATTCATTTGTGGGCAGTGGGGCAGCCAGTGGGAGGGTATTGATTGGAGTATAATGTCATGTGTAGCAGCGAGATTAAGATGAAAAGTGTTTTCTGCTTAATGGGTTGGTATTAAGTAGGTGGGAATGGCTTCTAATTAGCCAACAATTGCTGTGTTTCTCAGTTTCCCTCCCTTCCCTCCTCCTGTCGGTCACCAGCTGCCAATCTCTCTCTCCTTTTCCTTTTTTGTGTGGAGTTCATTGCTCACTGCAGTGAAAGCCTTTGTTTAAAAAAGAGGGCTCCCAGGGTCTCATCTGCCAGGGTACAGCTTGCTGCCTGCGATGAGTAGCAACTGTCAGTTTATTTTATCTCAACCTTTTCATCATCCTGCTGAAACTGGTCGAGTGAAACCACCTGAGAGACCTGAAGATTCAGTACCTACAAGTCATTAGCCAGGACTGCTCAGTCTCTCCCCACACAGCAAGTCAACTGAACACTGCTTAAAATATAGTCCACTTTAACCCCATATTTTCCTACGACGTATTAGGACTCCTCCTGCATCTTCCACATTTTAGTTGCGTGATCATTCCTTAAATGTACTACGACTATGATTAGTGAGTAACATATTTTTCAGCTTTTCCCAGCAAAAATATTCTTTAGAAATACAAAATATAACATACCAAAATCCAGTTATTCGAATAGCCTCAGTCAGAATCTCCTTCTTACTTAGCTAAGGTTCTCCAGCACGAATATCATACCTAGCAACTCCCCCAATTATTTGAACCTCTCCTTGTCGTGAGGTTTTTGATAATGCAGTTCAAAGGGGCAAAATCTACTTATAGTTACAGTTGTTAAACAAAAAATCTCCTCAAAACAGTAAGATTTTATGGGCATAAAAAAGGCAGTATTTGGTCCACAATTTTAAACATATATGCAACCTTCTCCTCTCTTTGCCATACAGTTTCTCTCTCTGTAGGTACACACGTATATATTCATGTACTCTACATGCACACCCATCTTCCAAATGGCTAATGCATTGCAGTACAGTCATTAAAAACTTATCAAAGTATGAGTGAAAAAGAAGTATTTTATTTTGAACTGAAACAAAATTAAATGCATCTAAATCAAATTCTGTGCCATTAGTCTGAGCTATCTGTTTTTGGTAACCACAGTTAACTTGTTGCAGTCATTACTGACACTTTTAATACAGCAACTGAAGTATTATTTTTCCTTGTATGAACAATGAGCCTTTTCAAGATCTATAAGAGATGACAAGAACAGAAATCCAGTTATCCTTCAATACATCAATTGATTTCTTAATGTTTGAAATCATCAATGTTTCATCTCCATTCTCTTCTCACTGCAGCATAAGCTGGCATACTTGTATGAATATCAACAAAATGAAATTTAATTTGATTTAATACTATTCTCAGAACTGAGCTAAAGGTACCAGTGAGAACAAGCTCAGTCTTGGAGAATTTCACATTTCAAGGCACTGTTTGACAGATTGAAAGGTTCTGGAGTCACAAAACTTGGCTCTATAACACCTTTTCCAGAAGGAGCCTGAAGTGTGAGGTAAACAGAGGGCTGCGAGTGCTGCACCCAGGATATGAAGTCAGTGGATACTGTGCAGCACACAACCCTCTCCCCTCCTGGTTCCTAAAAACTGGTTTTCCTTGACACCTGGGTATGGTCTGAAGTTCCTATCCGTCAAATTCCTTGGGTGCACAGCATGGGCTGAGCAAGATTACTCTAGAGCACAGACATCCTCCATTTTTCAGCTTCAGTTTTCTATCAGCAGTGAGTGAAATGCCCGGTGCTAACAGGTGCCCAGTTGGGACGCACAGACACCATCAGCTCCATGTCTCTGTTCGTGTGACCTATAAATACCAGACAGTGAAATCCACCCTCACAAGAAAGACAGGGCCTGAGTATCAGCTGTCATAGACACTGGCATTAGCAGATGAATAAACAAAATGTTTACTTATGAGGGGTGTAGGGCACTTGCAGTTCCCATTTCAAAAACCGCTGTGGAAGATTAATTCCCCACAGGAGCTGACACCAGCTACCTTATGTTTGACTAATATCCATAGCAGCTCAACATCCCCAAAATTAAAAAATATACCAGAATTTTAAGAAAAAGGAACTATATTAGACCACTGTAGCAAACATGGAAAAAAATACAAAAACCCCTTTGAATAAGAACCATTTCAAATCACCCTCTCCATATCAATTACTCTATCAAATACTTATTAATGTCAATATTGTAGAGTAGTAGCTCCATGTTCAAAATTATGTACCTGTATGACACACCTGTATGAAAAATACTGCAAATTATTATTTTTCCTTTTTTGGCCCTACACCTTCACTCCAAATTCCAATTTTATGCATGTTTATGCCAATGTTTAAGGAGCGTAAGTCAGTTGCCTCTATACTCAGTAGCTGGCATCTCAACTTACATCTTCTTACATCTGAATAAGTACTTGGCTCTATGGCAAGACCTGTATGAGGAAGTATTCCATGGGAATATTCTGTAATATAGATAATATTGACTGCTTAACTGAGTGAGTAGGAACAAGCAGATGAGCCTGGAGGCATGGTCATCTACTTAAGCATGCATTTGGATCTTCAAGCTAATTAATCACCCAGTTGTGTACTTAAACTTAGTCAATCCATTCCCACAGGTGATTAAGATCTATTTAAAGGCCATTTTGATACTTCACAATTTTCTATTAACCAACTTGTCAAGATACTCAATAGGAAGTGTAATTCTTTCCACTTCATTCTCTGATCCCAATGTAATAAAAACACAGAGCATGAAGAACAGTGTGGAAACAGTAGGAAAACACTGAAAAAACTCTCAAAACCCTCCTATTGATTCTCCTACAAGCACAAAAGATATGCCTAAGAAGATGTAAGTTGAGATGCCAGCTACTGAGTATAGAGGCAACTGACTTACGCTCCTTAAACATTGGCATAAACATGCATAAAATTGGAATTTGGAGTGAAGGTGTAGGGCCAAAAAAGGAAAAATAATAATTTGCAGTATAAATTGAAGAACAGGCAAGCAAACACAAGAGAACAGACAAGGAATGAAGAGAAACAAAAAAATAATAAATGTTTCAAAAATAGTTTAAAAAGTTACAAAATATCTCTGGTGATTACAGAAAAGAATAAACAGAGGTAGATTTTTGGGCCAAAGAAATACGGTTTCATAAATACACAAAATTGTGGAAGTACAACACTTCACTTTTCAAAATAGATTGCCTTATTCTAAATGTAAATCATTTATATCTTGACTATCTTCAGACCACAGAGTCTTAATAAAAACAGCAATTTGTTACTCATAAGAGGAGCATAAAAGGATGTATCTTGGCAGGGAAAAGGATCTCAGAAGAAAACCTCTCAAAGATGCAGAAAAGAAAGCTGGCTTGGGAAACTCAGGAGAAGGAAGGTGTTTGATACACTGCCTGTGACTCCTGAGATGACCTAAGGGTTCTGTACAGAACATACGCACTGAACACAGTTTCTTTGTCTTGGCTTTGATTTTCTGTGTCCAAAGATTGTGGGGGAGCTTTGGGTAAGGCAGGGTTTGCAGCAGAGAGCTGTTTTCATGTTGGCCTGAGGTCTAGACTGGTTGGCATGTCTGCAGACAGCACCAATAAAAGATTCTTTACGAAGTCCAAATGACAACAACCATCTCAATATTAAACAAACCCACAAAAATCATATCTCTGGCTCTTCATGAGGATCCATTCTCCTTTCTGAGCATAAACCCACTAGATACACCTCGCTTGTGTATGCAGCAAAAGAAAGGAAAGGAAAGGATGGGCAAGTGGAGAGGCCCTAGGGCCACTTCAGAAGTTTTCCAACTGGCTGCTCCTACTTTGGCCCTGCCACCATCAGGGCACTGCCAGAGCACAACTCCTGCCAGCTGTTTCATTTTGTGACTCTTCTCTTCATCAATGCTGCAGTCAAACCTAAAACTTCTAGGTTCCTCAAATCAAGGATTTCTCCAGAAGTGGCCAAACATGGCTGAGCAAGAGATTCAACTCCTTTTGCACCATTCTATAAAATCAAGCAGGACTGAACTTCTGCCCTGAGAATTTTCACTTTTCAAACTGGAAAGGAACTCCACTTATGAAGAAGTACTGACAATGCAGTGCACAAAACCATGCTAGTTCAGTGCATAAAGCTACACTAAAGGGTCTGACAATATACTGCAGTTTGAACATCACTTCCAACTTTTTTTTTTCCACAAGAAAGAACAATTCACCTTATTTAGGAAACCATTTTCTGCTGATCTAGGGAGCTTGTCTGAGAAAACACAGCTGGATGCCAACAATATTTAGCACAGGATGTGTCTAAAGGAAATGTGTGGTAAGATTTAGATGGTTCCATATGAAACATCAGATGGCAAAAAGCCTATAAAAGATCCAAATTCTCCTCTGGTAAAATGTTTTTATATAACTATTGATGACAAGGACACAATCACAGTCAGGGTGATAGTGATTTTTTTGAACCTATAACACCACTTAGTCATAAAAAAACTGCCAGCTCTCAGCAAAGATTATGAAGAAACTTCTAACACATTAATCCACGGTTAAACATGAACATGTTCCATGAACCCTTCTCTTAAATATGGTACAGGCAATCCACACACCTGACCTAGATCTGATCCTGTCTAGCAATTCCCAATTATTTACCCATTTAATTTTCCCAATTATTTCCCATTGGTATTTAAAAGAAATCACAGTAAAACCACCTGGATATTGCATTTGTACAAAGCATGGGAACACTGAATATCAGCACTCCCCTCTTTTCAGACAAACTTCAGCTATCAACAGGAAATAGAACAAGCTGCTGCACTCCTGGCAAAACTGACACAGATGTTTATACCGTGTTCTCAGGCTCTTCACCAAGGATCTGGTGCATCCAGCCACTGATCAAAATGTGCTGAAAAACCTCCCTGTCACCCTCAGTTCTTCTCTTCACACTTGATTCTTTCTGTAGTCCAAGCAGTAATCACTCTCACTTGCTAAAAATATCAGCATATTTCTAAGCACTCTTAACACATACTTAAAAAACAAATACCAACTAATAATAAATAACATATATGAACCACATGAGCTGATTTTCAGAAACACACCCATTCCATGCCATCAACATCTATACACAAGTATGGTCTATTTCAACACTTAGTTAAGACTGCACTACGACTTAGGTAAGAATATTTTAAGAGTGTATCTGGAATGAATATAAAAAATGACTGATTTTTTTAAAAGCTAAAGGTGAGACAAGATAAAATTTAGAAAGTGATGAGTGCTAGGTAATGTGAATAAAGAAGAGGCAGCACAAGTTTACCAAATTTTAAAGAAAAAAAGACAGAATCATCTCTCAACTTTTTGTTTTCCTAATAATTTTCTTAAATGTATATATTTCAGAATTTTTAGCCACTGTATTTTTCCAGAAGACAGAAAATGATTCTGTTTGAGAAACCCCACAAAAAGGTGCAGAAGCCATCCAGTGAATTTCAGTAGGGGACTGAAGTATTTGAACTACTTTCAAAACAGGCTTTTTAAGAAGTGAGCCTTTGTGCCTCTGGCACAGGGACAGCCTCGGAGTCTGTACTTGGTCACACACCTCCTTTATATAATTTAAACTCATAGTTCTTATTTACCAGTGTGAACAATAATGTCTATAATTATATACACACTATATATAATGAACAATAGTGTGTATAATTCCCTTACTTCATGTTCAGCTGCATTTTCTGAGAAACCCCAAAATCTGTCTGTAAAACCCTTTCAGTTTCTCTTTATCTCCAGACTAGCACACAGTGCACAGACTGCTGAGAGGGAGGAGGTAACATTAGAAGTTTTCCTGGAATTAGTGTACTTTAGACAAAAGAGACAGTAAAAAAAAGCAGTTTATCACATTATGAAGCAGTCTGTTCTGCTGTTGGACATGATTACCAAACTGGCCTGTAAATTACACAGCTCTGGTAAGTTAGAGTAGAGAAATGTTAACTGAATTTGTTTAGCATAATCCTTGATCTCATATCTCACTTCTGACTCTCCCATCCTTTATGGATAATCATTTTATTAAGGAATGACAAAGTTACACACATGTTCAATCTAAAATGCACCTGGTCAGATCGCTGTTTTCCAAAACATTAGAAATTTTGTGCTAGCTACATCTTTTACAGAAAAATGACTATAAAACATCTTAAAGACCTTTCATAAATGTGAATCTGTAGGATGAAAATGTAATTTTTTACACAACACAAAAGGATACAGTCACACTATGGAATGTACGATTCCTTACATCCATGAGAGGAGGCTGGAGAAAGAATGTTGAGGGACTACATATTTGGGAGTAAGAACAAAAGCTCATTTGATTGGAGTTTCCAAGCTATAGGTTTAGCTGGTGCATGCATTTTAAATTATATTGAAGGCTGCTCAGGTGTGGAATACTAGAAATAGTTCTGATCATGCTGAAGTTGATGGTGCCAGATAATTCCATTGATCATAAGACTTCAGAATAAATGACAATATGCAGTATTTAAAGCTATCATAAAAAAACTCCAACAAAATAAACACAGGAAATCCATGGTAAAATGTGTTAATTTTGACAAGTTCTCCAAAGTCAAGGAATAGAAATAAAAATTGTTGCCAAAAGCACATACTATTGCTCAAGAAAATAACTGACGACTTTGTAGGATGAGGAAAACAATGCATTTTAAGTCTACTCTTAAAAGTGTTCAGATGACTTCAAGCATTCAAGGGCTCTTGTTGAGGCACAGCCCTGCCAGACACAAAAACCTGGACTGAGAGTTGCCAGACTCACAGAAAACAATTTCTGGTCAGCATTTCATGTAATCAACATGCAAAATCTGATTCAAAAATTTCCTGCCTTCAGCACCTTTAATTATTCTTCTTTCCTCTAGAAGGCAGCAAGTCAGGTGATTACTTATTGAAAGACCTGTTAAATGTTTCCTAATCAGACAATGTTAGGCTGTAGGCTCCTCTTTAGGATTTTATGTGGAGTCACAATCCTTTTTGCCTACTGATTCTGCTGATAATGTTTTTTATCCATTTTACTAAACATAAAAAGAACAATAAAACCATATTTGTTGTTGTAGTGGCATCTCACAATGATATAAATAACTCTCCTGTAAGTGAAGTCAGGTGACTGAGTCAAAGGCAGCAGATAAAAACACATTCTTCTTTGCATTTTTAAACATTGTTTTCTGACAATCCCGTGCCTTTTGTCCATGACAACTCTGGTCAAAACATCTACTTTATTAATAAATGTTGAGGTAAATTGAGTAATTAATGGTTCTTCCTGCCTGGTTATTGAAATGATTGATTTAGAAAATAAGTCTTGGTTGAAAGACATAAGGTAATATGGTAGTACTTGAATTTAAATGTAATTGTTCCCCCACTAGCTTAAGCATTTTTTTGCCTAAGAATATAGAAACTACTCTTATTTTTTTGACATAGAAAAATTTTTCAGTCAGAAGAGTTAGAAGTAAAAACTTACTGCCTTTCTTCTCCCTTTCATTAAACTTCCCTGCAGATTAAGAACTACCATTGTATCTTGTCTTTGTCTGTTCTATCCTCAAAAAGACTGAGAAAAATCTAGTAGATTATCAACACTGAGCTGTTTGAAAGAGCTAGAAATACTGCTCTATTATCACAGCAGGAATTTCCTAAGTGATGAGTTCATCATAGGATGCACAGACATTCTCCTGGAAGGTAGAATAAAGGCTGTACCTGAAACTCAAAGCCAGCAAATCCTAATCTTGAATTGGTGCCAGGTCATGTTTTGCCAGACAAAGATATTAAAAATGTAATGCCAGTACTAACGAGAGATTTGGCACACGAAACATGAGAAATGTTACAGATTGTGCTGACAGTGTGACACTATGTTTTCCTGGATGTAATCTGGGTATCATGAGAGTAAGCTTGGAGCACTAATGAGAAGAATGATATTGAACTGGAAGAGCTGCTAAATATGCAGTAGCCACAGGGTTCCTGGAGTGAACTGGAACTGAAATGAAGACTGCAATACTGAAAGTAACAGAGGGTAAACTAGGCAGAAATACAGAAGGAAGAGAATCTCAGCAGGCAAAACTTGTTTGTGGTACCATGCTTGCCAGGACATAAAGGGCTTTTCTAATCATACTGTGTTTATCCCTGAAGTACTGTTAAAGAGGAGCAGGATTCTCCAGCTTAAAGGGGCTCCTATCATTTCAGGATATAAATGAGTTTTGCAACTGACTGGAAAAAGCCATGTATAAAAGTTGAACAGAAAACCCCTTTAGGTGCAAGAACTAAAATTCATATTGGAGATACAAAGTTCATTCTACGTCTTTGAGGTTCCTGTGGGTTTTTTTGGTTGGTTTTTTTTTTTTTTTTTTCTTTCTCCTTTTTTTGTTTTTTTTTTTTTGCTGTTGCCATTGTTGATTTTTGTTTGCTTCCCATTTGTATCAGCTACAGTTATTGATCTTTATATGAAATGTATATAAAATTCTTTTATGAATTCTTTTTTGACCATCTCTGTTGGAATTCTCGGCATTTGCACTACAGGTCTAGACAGGAGACATATACCCAAATAACTCTGACAGTCAACAAAATCTCTCATTGTGCTAGATGCTCACTTATTGAGACACAAATCACAAATATAGATATGTATAGCCATTGAAGAAGTGTTACCATCACTAGAACTTTAAACAGAATGCTGTCTAATTTATCTCTTCAGCCTCCAAATGAATGCCCTTGTTCCATAATTCTCAGTAGCTCCCAGTGTTGCCTCTGGTATCTGGGCTCCTGCTAAACTGCTAATATCTTCAATTACCACTTATTTTTGATACAAAATTCACTGAAGTTATACTTAATTTTCCACTTCTGTGAAAAGGTGAGATTTACGAGAAAGCAGCAGCCAGACAGTTCTCTGTCTTTAGGAGTAGGATAATTGAGGGAATGACAAAGTAACCCTGAAGCTCCATATTGTGACTGCCCCAGTTGTCATTTATTTCCACTGCACTCCAGATTCACACTCTTCACAGGAATGCAGAGCAGGAAGTTTTAAGGTAGAGTAGATTTATACCTCCCCCTTCCTCAGTACAATACAGTTTACTACTATCAGTACTTGGAGATAATGCATAATTCAGTTTGTCTTGTATTAAGGTATTGTACAAGGGAAAAAGAGCACAGAAAATTAACCCATGAAGAAAGAGGTCTACTCCACACAAAGTCCTCCTCTGCTCTTTCTGAGATAAGGAAACATAGTAAAGTAAGCAGAATTGCTTTTATTTTTTCCCTTTCTCTCTAATGTCAAGTACAAGGATACCAAAAATAAAGCAGCATGTTTTTCTGGATTTCAGAACTATGTCAAGCAGAAATTACTTCTCACTTTTAGTAACAGGGATCTTATTTCTGGATGCATTTGAGAAGTGTATGGCAAATGGAGGTTATTATTATTTTCTCTAAAGATTACAACAATTATGTTTTGACTAAAACATGTAACTGTGGTGTTCTGGCAAACAGCACTGAAAAAATGTAAGTTACCATCCAGAGCAATTACTACTATCCATTTCTCTCTGTTATATTGAATTTTGAGTTGTTTAATTCAGCCTCTAAAACGAGCGCACAAAGGAGTCAAGCCCAACCTCCGCTGCGTACAAGGATTAAACCTGGGAAATAATTTAATAAAACTCTACAAGAAAAATGACTTAAGTGTTGAGGACAATGCAGCACTAATGTGTTTCATAAGCCCTGCCTTACCGGCTGTGAGAGGGTCAGTGCACATGTCACTTCTGTTTTGCTTCCATGCCAGCAGGCACTGCAGGCTGAGGGGATCCGCGGCTGCTACGTGGCCGTTGAACGCCACCATCAGCTGATGAGCCTTGGCGATGCCACAGTAACTCTCTGTTTCAGCCACCAAGGGCAAATTGTTCAAAGCTTTCGCTGCCTCGGAGGCCTGACTGAAATATTCCAGAGCTTTGTTATAGTTCCCCTAGTAAAGAAAAAAGAAAATAAGGTTAAAAACAACTTGTAGTCATCTGTATTTTATCTTGACATTAGAGCCTGCTCCTCTGACGCCTCAGAGACGTGGCAGCCCACAGAGCGACTCAAGGCAGGGCATTAAGCAAATCACTCTCCCTTGCTGTTTTCTAACCTCTAAAATCCAGATAACACTGCTTGTATCTTTGAATTGAATAGTTTTTTTGGTTATTTCTGTAGCCTTTTGAGCATCCAAATCCAAGTACATCAATGCTAAGTATTACTGAGGATTGCAGCCAGGCCATGTAGAAATTATTGCTATTGTTTCATTGCATTCAAAATACCTGTGGGAGAAAAGGTCCTAATTTATGGTGGTATTAAATTTTAAAAAATAAATCCTAAAAATGGAAAAGAAAAGGATAATGAAGTAATAGACTTAAAGCACAGAAAAGAACATAAATGAAAACTTACTCATTTATGGGGGAAGAAAGGGGTGTACAAAACCCCAGGGATACTCCTAATCACAAAAAGAGAAACAGTTGGAGAAATGCATCCCAAGTGTTGCTGAATAGAGAACTCAGATAATTTATCTCTCTATCCTACCACTGGTGTGCAATTCTGCTGCTCTGATGGCAGAAACTTCCTGACTGAAAACATTTTCAGAGCTGTCTTATCCTTTCACTTTCACCTTGATTTAATAAGATTGAAATTCCCTTTTGTATGGAGACTGGGAGGAGACACTCTAACTGGTACTTGTTGCACTTGATACCACTTTTTGGGATGAAAATTCCTATAACTGCTAAAATGTGCTTATAATTAAAAAAGGAAAAAAAAGAGAAACAGCAATTCTGGTAGTCTTTCAGCTTTGTTTAATACAGCAGAAGAGCAGAATTAGGCCTATGAGGACACAGCAATGAATAAAGAATGATAAGCTGTAATATATTAAAAAGCAGAAACACCTACTTACCACACTCATGAGAACTATAGCAGGTTAAGTGATGCAATTAGTGAGAGGAATGCAGCAAATCAGAAAAAGTGAAATGAGAAATGACAGAGTGCATCATGCAAACTTCAGAGTGTACACATTAAGTAAGCAACCTGCTTATCGAACCAGGGGAAATGAGACCTACTACTCCTGCATAACACAAAAACAGGCATTTTAGGAAAAAAGAAACATCTGGGTAAAACAATTGTGACTAGAAAGCAAACTGTGTGTACAGCATTAAAGAAAGACAGTGCTGGTGAGGGAATAGTGAGATGGGAGAACTGGAAAGATACAGCAACAGTATAGACAGAGCAAAGTGAATTTGGTCAAAGTGATTTGTGTTTGGAAGAACAGGAAGAGTTATATCCCTGGTTTACTAAAGGTCCCCATGGATAGATCTGGATATAAACACAGATATCTTTAATTTGATGGACAGTACTACTGCAAATTTTATCACTGGGGGATGTACAGAGTTGAATAAAAAGACCCTAATAATGACTTTGAGAATACTGGTGATGACAGCTGACACCAGCAGGCAGTGATCCAAAAGAGGAAATGTTAATTCAGACTCAGTTTTGGTAAACACTGCTGACCTTGCAGGAAAAAAAATGATATCGAAAACAAGGAATTGCAAACTCCAAGGTTTTTTAATTTATGTTTAAACTAAATATTTTATATAAATAAATAAGATTAAGTCATTGCACTTGTGCTCTTCTACACCACTGCCCCAGTTCAAGGCAGAAAATTCTGAACTGAGAAAGAGAATTTAAAGAATAATCAAATAGAGATTAGTTCTTAAAATACCAGTTCTATTGAATTGATTATTAGCAATGGTGGAAGAAGGAATGAAATACAGAGGTAGTTAAACAGAATTTATTTAATTACTTTTCAGATTTGGAGGAGAATAATTCAGCACAGTGTCATATCACCCTGCTTTCTTCTAAGTTTCAGGTCCATTTTACAGTTACTTTATCAATTGTCAAAGACCTTAAAACTTAGTTTTCAACGGGAGAATCAGCATTTATGTTAAGAACACATGTAAACAGGAAACTCTCAGGCTAATGTAGAGATTATAGAGTAAAAAAACATTTCTATTTCTTATGAAATAAAAACAGGACAAACAGGACAGCAATTTTGGTAGTGGGAGTTCTCTGTAAGAGGAACCCAGAAAAAAAAGGGGTATTTAGGGATAGTGTAAGTGAAAAGGGGAAAGTACTCTGTTCAATATATTACACACAGAACTTATGACAAAAAAACATGCAATAGAAGATAGAAAGGATATTTCTATTTTTATTTTATTCATAGTGAAAGCGTTTCCTAAGTTCCATATTATCCAGTATACAGAACAAATTCTTTTTATTACTTATTGTATCTAAATAATTTCATGTAGCAATTCAACTCTAAAACAGGTGTTAAAGCATGAATCTTTCACTTTTTCAGTGATGCCTTTAACCCTTTAGATTTCAAAACCCAAGTGTTACTGCAGTGCAAGCAGAAACAGAAGAGAAAGTCCTTCCACTGCTAACAGACCTTTGACAAACTATTTGCTGCTAGAACCAATTTCATAAATTTGGCTGAGAGAATGTAGAGAAGAAATGTAGCTAAGATTATAAACAGTCCATCAGTATGCAATGCAGTATACATTCATGTATAGTGCAATAAAATTTCATTTGCATTAAGCAATGACTCTTTATGGGCATGTATGGCCCCAATGGTGATCTGGATGCAGATTTTTCACAACATGTAAAGTTTGTCCTGGTCTGAATTTGGAGTTTTTTATTCATCTATTTTAGAACAAAACTCTGTGTGTTAAATATGATGTGAAATTTTCCCCTTTCCCAGAAAATTAAGGCACATTTCATTTAGTCACACAGTGACTTCTTGTAGGATAACTCCTGCAAGATGCAGCACCTGGATCAAATCCTCCTGTGTCATCTCACAGGCAAAACCAGATTTTACCAAGAAGTAAATCAAGTTGTTTGAGATCATTACTCCAAACAGTACTTACTGTTTCATTGTGAACCTTTCCAAGTAGGACATTTGCATCCACCAGGCTTTGGCTTAGATTAGCGCTCTCAGCATCCTTCATAAACACTCCCAAGTACTTCACAGCCTCATCTGATTTTCCCTGACTGTAGCAAAGGACAGGGACAAAATGAAATATTTACTCAGATGTCTTCTTCAAATGCTGAAGATCTGCCCTCTCCTTCTGAAACAACTTTACTTTGTGATGACTCATCCATGACTGGATTTTATTTCCAAATGGCCTCCAGCACTACCTGTGCTGAGCCCAATGAGACTACTCCACACAGAATGTCTGAGGGCAAAACTGGATCTTTTCAGCAAAAATAGAACAAAACTTTCTTTCAGAATATTGTGCCATATTTTAAGGCCAAGAATGAAAACACAGGTTGATGATTTAACAGGGCTTTTGGACCTTCCATTATTTTAATTTTTCCTATTGAGCTGCTGATAGTATTTTCAATTCAACTGGACCTCACATCCTGACAAAACAGGGGAAGGAGGGATGAAGGTAGTTTTTTCAGTAAGGCTTTCTGGCATTCAGAGCTGCTCTAGAACCTGGTGGTGCAGCAGCAACTCCATAAAAGTGCTGTATCTCAGTTCTGGGGTGACAGCCTTTCCCTGGAACACAATACTGCCCTTTGGCTGGGTGGATCAAAGGTGGCCAGGGTCACATAGGCAAACCTATAAACTGTGGATTGCAGGTGCCACCCCCAAATCCCAGTGAGCTCAGAGCAACCTGAGGTCACAGCTGCATCTAACTTAAAAATTGGCTAATGTACTTTGACAATAGCATTTGCAGATTTCCTTTTTTTTTTTTTTTTTAATAAAGCCAGTCATATTAACAATATAAGACCTCAGCAGTGTGATTGCAAGATCTAAGACAGACATCTGAGCTTGCTTGCGAATAAAGCACAGTGCCCTTTTTCCCTTTAAGGCTGGACTGTTATTCCAGCTGACCTCAATATTAGCCATGAACTTGAGTCACTAATGTAGGAGTGTAGCATGCTAAATGTCAAGGCATCAAACAAGACAGAAAATCCAGTCTTAATTAAGAAATTCACAAAAATAGGAGTTTCTGTAAGTGATAAAGAATTGCAATTTATTTTCTCACCATCTTAAACCACCTTCAAGTTATATTCCTGCAGCAAATGATGGCCTAGCATTTATTTGCAATAAAGTTTTTATTATAAACTATATTAGGGATAAGTGCTTTCAAAATCTGGCGGAACTCTTAGTTTCCCTCTTTTATGCTACGGAAGTAATTACAACAGCCTACCATGAAACAGGAAACCCAACAAAGCTTAGCTGCAAATTTAAAATATTGCAGTGATTATCTGTATGTGACTGAGAGGGCAAGATTACTACAAAAGGATGCTATATCACTGCAGATTAACATTCTTGAAATACTCAAGTATATGCCACTGTAAAGCTTAGTGGACAATTAGCAGACTTGGACTTACTAAACTTTCCTAAGTTAAGTATTTTATTACCATGAGAATACGAAACATACCAGACTGTAAACATTTACCAAATGTCAAAAGGCTTCTAAATTTTAGAATTAGAAACACATATTTTTTCAACCTGTTTTTTTTCCCAAAGAAAAGAAAATCAAATGTTTCCCTACAGAAATACAGCATATGATTTATATAAGTTAAAGGACAAGGTTAAAGTGTTAGACAAATATTAATTCCAGTTTTTCTAGTTTCCTATATGCAGTGCACAGGTGCAACTTGAAGAGCATATTATATGGTATAATCATTAAATCCATTCAACCAGACCTTTGAGAGTTAAAAACATATATTCTGAGGAAAAGGACTCATGGTCCAAGGAATGAGAATGAAACAGTGCAGAATATTTGTGTATCAAGGTGATTCCAGTTTCCAATTGGGAAAACAGGACTGTTAACACCCACATCCCTTGACAACTGTCCAATTATGTATATCACACTTGGCCTACTGTTTGCAGTAGAAGTAATCAATAAAGGATGTGGTTGAGTGAACATAGATTTTGGTTGAACCAATGCATGAAAACTTAATCATTTACTCAGAGTGGAGAAATCAAATAGAGCAGAGATGAAACAGCCACTAAGGGGTTTGTTGATTGTGCCACCAAGTTTGTGGGCTAGAGGCTGAAAGTAATAAAGCAAATGGAATCAGTGACAGGAGAAAATGTAAAAAGGTTTTCTTAATTTCATGAATTAATAGAAATGTTTTGATGTATTTTTGGCCATTTTTTATTTTTCACATCAAAACTTCTGCTCCACATATAGAAAATATGAAAATTGCTAGGGCATATAACCTCTTTGAGGAAAACAGGAATCAATTTGATACATATCAGAAAGATATTTCTCACTGTTAGGACTTCACTTATGCCAGCTAGCAATTGGTTGGTACAGTTTAACAATTTTTTCAAAGGAAGTAGTTTTAAAAGCACTACAGCTTGAGAAATTTGTTTAAAGTATGCTAGAAGGATTACTGAAACACTTTATCCTGCACAAGACCTGATAACATGATAAACAGGTCTTTCCTACTCAAAGGGCTAATATTTTATAGTTCCTTCAAAAATCTACATGTTATTTTATACAGCCATATACTTTCTATCTCCTTAGACATCACCTTCCTAAATGCATAAAATGCAATTTCCTAAAGATATAGTCATTCATGATCCCACAGAACAGTTATGATGACTTCAGCAGAAGAGATTACACATCTATAGCAACTCATTTTCCAGTTTCATGCTAAAATGCCCTATGAGATTTTTACCCCTATTAGACTTTTATGAAAATATGCACCTTTTATAGGATTGCTCATGTGATGGAATTGGATGTATAAATCATGTGTCCACAAGAAGTCATTACCATGGTGGACACTGGCAGAATAAGTCAAGAACATGATGCTATTATGTCAGATTCTTTCCCCTGGAAAATGACATGACTAAATGCACATGATAAAGATTTTCAGTTGCCCATGGTCTCTGGAAACATCTGCAGCAAAGATTTCACAAAATATTCCAAAGCCATAGACAGGATCTGAGCCATTCAGGAGGGTTCAGGCACTTTCTCCAATTTTCACGAGGAAATAAGTGCAAATCCTCACAGACATTATGGTTGTAATGCATTATTTTTGGGAAACAGTCTTCCTGTGAAGATGTTATCCATCAAATTTAAAATTATTTACACAATTCTAGCCTAGATCAGGTAACAATACAAGTAAAGGAAAATTGAACAAGCTGAATATGGGGATTCTGTCACCAGCAGTAATTATTGGTGCATTTATCCAAAATGTTCTGTGTCCAGCTCTTGAATCCTCAGCACCTGTTGGAGTGGATGCAGAGGAGGCCACCAAGAGGTTTAGAGGGCTGGAGCACCTCTTCTATGAAGACAGGCTGAGACAGCTGAGGTCGTTCAGCCTGGAGAACTCTCCAGGGAGACCTTACAGTATCTAAAGTGAGCTCATAATAAAGACAGGGACAAATTGTTGAGCAAATGTTGGGTCTGCTGCAACAGGACAAAGGGCAAGGGTTCTAAACTGAAAGAGATTTAGATTAGATGTATGGAAGAAATGTTTTACAATGAGAGTGGTAAAACACTGGAACAGGTTGCCCAGAGAGGTGGTTGGTGCCCCATCCCTGGAAATATTCAAGGCCAGCCAGGATGGGGCTTTGAGCAACTTGATCTAGTTGAAGATGTCCCTACTCACTGCAGGTGGGTGGAATTGCTGACCTGTAAAGACCCCTTCCAACCAAAACTATTTTATGATTCTATCACTCTATGATTCATAGGTGCCCAGACTTTTCCACATATAAGTTTCTCAAACAACTGAAAATTGCTGAGAACCATCATGATATTTTAAAGGGTTGAACAGTTAATGCCTATCACATACCCAAAGCTCTTCAAAGCATGTACATATGTAAGGTGTTAAATTTGGTAAATGCTCTCATGGCACAAACACCAGATGGGTTTTATAAAAAGTAAAACAACAGCCATTTCCCAGAGAATGGGTTTATGTTTGGGTCTTCACCAAGAAGACCCAATCTATTCTCTAACCTATTCTTCAATAGATTAAATCCCTGATCCTATACAGGATCAGATTGAACTCCTCTTTCACGTGAATTAATCAGAATATTCCTTTCCTAAGAGAACGCCCCAAATACTAAACTAAGGAGTCTTACTGCTCTTAGTATCTGCTCCAACTGCTCTTCATCTACTGCTTTCCTTCTTTTTTAAATTGCAACAACTGGAAAGCAGTGGGATGGTCCATTCCTGGATAGCTAAAGAATGCTTCCAGAAGGTGTGGAATACAGATTTGATGCAGAAGAAAATCACTAGCCACTCCATCTTTAGGTCTGCTTTTAAGAAAATAATTGCATTGGCATGGTCTTTCAGATGAAGGGTTTAGCAAACTGACTTCAGAAAGATCTCAAAATCTGCAACTTCTGAGTAAATAAATGCATGTTCCCTCATTCCAGAATGCCTAAATCACAGAAAGGAAATGAATATACATGGTCTACCAGGGATGTTCTCTTGACTATCTTAACCTAGCTTCTACCCAGACTGCAGCTTTTTGAAAGTACAAGGAGCTCATGAATGCTCCTGAGAGCTCAGAAAACTCTGTGCTCATTGCAAAGCCACCCATTGTAACAGCTAGTGTTTTAGCTACTAAAACTTTCTTGGTTAGGCTTTAAGAGAGTTTTAAAACTGGGACCTGGCATTCTTAGTCTGTTCTGTGTCTTTTTGAATATCTTTTCCCATGTCCTTATTTAGGATGCTCAGAATACATGTAGACATGAATTATGCATCCGAGAGCTGAAGAGGACTGTGGTTGTGGCTGGTCCCTATGTGCTTGGATAAGGCCAAGTGACAAGGGATCTGACTCAAAGAGGAGAATTTGCACTGCACACTGAAATAAACCCGGCGACAAGTCCCTCTCCATAAACAATTGCCAAGCTCTATCATGCATCATATGCACTGAGGTCTTCAAACATAGGATAAATCAAGAATAAGCTGCAACCTTCACTTTAATCTCTTTTTTCTGTATCTCATATGATAATTTCATTAGACGACTTTATGTCAAAATTATTTGTACCTGAATCAATTCACCTGGAGGAAGATTTTAATGCCAGATGCTGAAACAAAAATATTGAACACTATCATTGTATTTGCTACAAATTTGTACCTAGTTACACATGCACAAACCAGAAATGCCTCCACAGAAGAAGTGAGTGCAATAAATGGAAACTTACAGTTCAGAACATATTACACTGAGACACCTACTGAAGCTTGCTACATTCTTCCAGGTTTTGTTTCTTTCTTAACCTGGAAAATAGGACTGTATTTCTATTTTCCAGTAGGGTAAGGTCCCCCCACAAACCAAAAAAAACCAAAAACCCAACACTTAAAAAGCCTTCAAAATGTGGAAGAAAAAGGATATGTTATAGTTTACAGGCAAAGAAAAACAAGAACCATACACTTCAAAAAACATGTAACAGTTTAAAATAACTTTTGATGAAAGGGTCACTTACTGCAAGAAGGGCACTGCTTAAAATTTAAGCAGTCAGTAATGGGAAGCGACAGACCTCTAACAATTTAAGTCTTTCACAGCTGAGTGAATCTGCGCTGACAGTCAGACAAGGATGTGCTAACCTACCTTGCCAGGATCTTGGCTACAGCTGCATATGCTCTGCCCAGGCCAGCAGAATCACAAAGGGTTGTGAAGATTTCTACAGAGGTGTTCAAAACCTGTGAAACAGGAAGATAAAAACAGTAAATACCCCAATAGGAATTTACACTTTTTCTTCCCCTCCCAATCTCTCTGTCCACGCAGAACACAAAATTAAAGCTTTCCCACTTCTACAACTGTTCTCTAATTATCCATAATGGGACTAGGGTTTTGATCATTATTTAAAGTTGTTTGGAACTACTCAGTAATTACAAATCAAAAAGATGTAACTTGCAGTTATATCTGTGTATTTTGGCAATTTGCAAAAAAGCAAAGAGGTACTCTCTGATTTGCAGTATAAATTTCCTTATCCATAATTTAAAAGATTTCAAGAGCTTTCATGAGTTTCTGATAATCAATAACTTAAGATGGTGTCCTTTGCATTCATACTGTTTTAGAATGATATGCTGAAATACCACTCAGTATTATTTTTTCTTTCTTTCATCTGTCACACCTTGTCTTAGTACAATTTCGATGCCCCAAAATTGAATAAATTACAGGTTATACATTTAATCTGTGTGGGCTTAAAGTACTGTAGATAATGCTGCTATTTTTCTGATTAATTATTCACACACAAGAAGTTTGTTAACATTAGCTTGGAATCTACTCTATTATTATGAACTCTCCCATAACTGAAGGCTTACAGCTGCTGCATAAAAACATATGATCTTAATTTAATTTAACACTGACAGCACTTGTATTGTAGAATTTATCTTTTAATCCATTTTTTTTCAAAGGCGATGACAGGAGAGTGCATATAAAATTAAATCTTATTCTTTCATCCCTCCTCTTTGTTGCTCGACCCAATCTATTACACACATGAGAAAACAGGAAATCTCCAAAGACTCTCTATGGAAATCCTTTTTGCACATTTCCAAGAAAGGAGTAGTGAATGTCATTTACCAGTTCTGAAGGGGGATGGGAGATGCCCAGGGACATATGACAGTATCCTGCATGCCCCAGGATGCCTATTTATACTGAGGTAAAAGACTGGGCATTTTCTACTGAGTGCATCCCCTGTCACTGGCAAAGTGCATGGCTCAGGAGAAGACAACCTGTGTGTGCTAATGCTGTGGGTGTCACCATTTCCTTTGCCATTTCCACCACTCAGATTTCCTAGTTCTTGAAAGAGTTTTACGACATGCAGCAGCATCCCTGGACATGGCTCTTATTCTTTAGCTACACAAACTCTGTGTGCACCAAAAGTAGCATTTATTAATGTGCACTGCCCTATTTATCATCCCTCAAGTATCTTATAAGTAGTGTTCTAATGTTGCATCCTATCCTTGCAGGTCACTGCCAATTGAGTTATCAATGCATTAGGTGTGACAGAAAGAGTACAAAGGCACCTCAGTTAGGAAGTTGTCACATCAGTTCAGAACTCTGCCTAAATTGAATACATACATGATGTTGTCAGTGCCTGCAGTACATCCTTCTAAAAATCCAGGATGGTAGCAGAAACACACAGGTGTCCAAGAAATAATTCTTGGTATTGCATTTAACTCGGGGGACCTACAGCGTTTGTTGTAATAATCGTGGCCATATTAGAAAACCTGCTATTAGAGTGTCAGGAGGTGTCACAAATGTTATGTGCTGGACTGAAATAGTTCCTACTTTAAACTGGCCTCTCCAATATTAAACTTGGATACAGGGCCTGCACTCATTACTATCTGGCACAGAAAGGTTACTTAGGAACCTAAGGCTTTGGCTACTGTACTTTTTTTTCTATTAAAGACATCAAAAAGCCTGAAAAATACAGATAAACCCAAGGAAAAGTCATACAGAGCATAGCTGAAGTAAAAAGTTGGTTCATTGCACTGCTGCAACAGCTGTGAGAAAGAAGGAAGTAAATAAATAAAGCCCCTCATTCATATTGATGGAAAGTGCTCATTTTGGTCCCAGGTTACTACTACTCTACACAAATCAGATATTTTATTCTAAATAATGAGGAAATAAAATTAATTAAATCAACTTCATGAAAGGGAGGAAATAATGATAAATTACCATAGAAAATGTACTCTTTGTGTCTGTATTTCAAATGACTCCTCCAGCTTCAGGTAATATATAGGGACACAGAAAGGGACACAGGGGCTTGATGGAAAGGAGATGTGTGCCCCTGGATGCCACGACTGCCCAGATGTGAAAGAAGTGAAGAGGGTTCTCCTCTCCTGTGATGTATGCCCAACCTTCAACACTCAGGATAGAAACATTTCAGGACAGAAACATTTCAGGATAGAAAAAGAGGAACAGATAGAATAGGTTAAAATGATGGTTAAACACATAAGCATTATAGGATTTCACCCAGAGTCTCTTGAAATTACAGTACATTTTAAATTTTCATTTAAAACAAAACAAAAAAAAACTTTACATGCTGGAAAATCGAATGGAATCAACACAGTGATGCCTGCCAGAATCTGTAAAAAGCCAAAAACCAACAAATAGGCATGAAAACTTTTCTGATTATATTTATGGGATAGGAACAACCAATCCATTTAACTGGCTTTCTAAACATAGGAAAAGACATGAATGTGGCAGAGAGTATTGAGTGGGCAGGGCTCTGCCAGTCATCTATCAATTCTCTGTGAAGTAGATAAATATTTGGAACATGTACCATTTGGATCTAATGGAATTTATAGGTTCCCAATGAAAGTTTGCCTTTAGACAAAAGCATAGCCAGAAAATGTATTTTTTATATATATATATATATATATATGCATGCCCCATTCTGCCATTCTGTGCAGGGCAAAATTTCATCCAAGGAAGAGGTGAAATAATTAATAATTAATGCTGAAAACTCCTACACAAATGTGAAGTTTTACTGGATGGGAAAGAAAAAACATCTTATTAAGGTAAGATGCTTCTGCTGCAGTATTCTATAGCAAATATTGTGTTCAAAAGTGTCACCTTGCTAATTTTCTTTGTAATTGTTCGTTAATTCATTTATTCAATAATAAAAATATGTAACAATGTGTAAATAGATATTGAACAGGACTATGTAAGAATTTATACTGGTAATGTATATTAAAACCAGTTTGGGTATTATACACATTTAGCAAAATTTCCTTCTCAGAAGTTAGACAAAGTTCCAGAGATTTAGAATTGCTGAAGGGGTAAAATGTCTGGTTTTTTCTTTATATTTTGTTTTGTTTGGTTGGGTTTTTTTTAGAATTAGCCATGTACACAGAGTTCTGAGGAAGGAAGCTGTTACAATAGATTTATCTTGATAATGCTAGACTCCATTATAAAATTATAAAATTTCCATATTGTTTCAAAGACAGTTTGATACTCTTAGCAACTAGTGGGAAAAGACTGCTGTATATGAGGTTGAACATATTAGAATAATGTACAGTTCTTTCTACCTCTCTCTAAAAAATGTAACCTAAGTTTAACAACATAACAATTATAAAAACCATACTGATTCTGGTCACAGATTAGTTTTTGGATCAATGTGACCAAGCACACTGACTATCTCAAAATTTTTACTTCTGTGGGTCTGTGGATACACTAGCTTAAAAACCCCAAACAACATGAAAGTCAAAGTCTAATACAGAAATAAACAGTGGGTTTCAATCACCTTTCCCCCTTCGTGCAGGATGTGGGAAGGTAGAAGTTGAAGGTGGACTTCAACTTTGTCTTCTACATAACAGACCACAGGATAGCTCCTGTGGGAGCATCCATTCACAACACCAACTCTTTCCTTGTCTTTGTAAGTCTGCAAAGTCTACAATTAGAGTGTAAGAATAAAGTATTAAGCTCTGCTTAGATCCACAAATTAGAGCCACTGTTTGTGGTATGGCTCTCACATGAATTCTCTAGCTAGTGGTAATTTCATATTTACCTCCTTTTCCAAGAAAAATATTAGTGAGCTCTCAGGCCCAGATTTACTTCTCAGTTATCTCGGCATTATGCCAGGCTGACCCTCCAGAGCTTATTCCATTAATATAAAACAGACAGATGAGCTCGTCCCCCAAGAACCCCCTCCATCCAAAATCCCACCCTTTATTTTTTATTGTTGTCACACCTGTAATTCTTTTATATGTACACAAAACCATGCACAGATACCCCATTAGCATATGCAGGACACAGACAAAAGCACAGAGGCTCTGCTGAACACTGATACATCTGGGGATAATGGACAAAAGAGCAAATACTGAAAGTATGAATTTATGTTGAATAAAGAACATCTATCCAACCCAACACAAGATTAATGCTACTACTAGCATTTCACTGTTTGGTAAAATACATTTCTATGACAAGCACATGATGAGATAACGTTGATTTATAATACTGTAACTTTAAAAAATACAAAAACATAGTTATGCTCTCAGCTTTAGATTTGATACTGTTGCCAAACTTTATTGGAAATACATTTATTTTGATTCCTGCAAATCTAGCTGTGTTTAGCGATTTCACAGCTGGTGAGCAGGAAAGATGTTTCTGCCTCATTTACAGATCTTGAACATGAATCAGACAATCAACTGGGCCATTAGTCAAAGAGATCAGTAGCTAATGATTCCTGACAGACACTGCAGTGGCAGGCTAAGGCCCAGCCTGGCTAGCAGCATCTGACAGTATTTTTCTGAAGCCAACAATCAGTGTTAGACAATGCACTCGAGTGAGACTACAGGACTCATACACTTTGTACCTCTTAAATACTTTCAGAAAAAACCACATAGTTCTGATGGTTGCTAAATAATCACTTTATAGGGATATAGCCCAGTGAAAAAAAGAGACAATAGAATTGTATGCATAGGCACTTCACAGTTCAGTGAACTCTGACCAGTAGCTGCCCCAGAAATGCATATTTAAAAATTACAAAAACGTGCAGTCTTTATTACCATAATTTGAATGGTTACACACTTGTGGCCATGATGAGTAAGATCAAAGTTTCACCGTACAAACCCAGATGCATTCTTATTTTTGCCAAAACACAGCATGGGAGAGGTTGGACAGCAAAAGAAAATTGTATTATTAATGAAATGTATTGATCACAATGAGCAGAGCTCATTGATCCCAGGAATATCACACACCAGTATCAACTGAATAGCAGGCCACACCTTGTTCAATGCTAAATGTGTTCAGGCATAGCGAGCATCCAGGGTAGAAGCTGCACATATTCCATCTGCATGCTCACAGTTCAGGGATACAGAAACTGGCTGCCACACCCAGGAAAGAGGCAGCACTCCCTGATTTGTCTGAACTGTTACTTCTCCCTCTTTACTCGCAACTAAAATTCACCAGCTCAGTCCTTTTAACTCCTTGCCCTCAGCCACATCCACTTACACTGGCTATAGTTTTGGATAAATTACCAGAAATCCACAAATGTTGTCAATCTTACAGAGACAGAAAGAATTCGGTTGGAATTGGCCAAACTGGTCTGTTCCAGAACTCCTATTCCAGGGACTTTATTTGGATAATGCATAAGGACACATCTTGAAGCAAGGGGATCAGGGACAGGGGAGGGAAGTAGAAGAATCCACCCAGAAGTCTGTCCTAGTCAAATGTCAAAGGGGGACACCATTGTTGAAGATTTCCCAGAGCTAGGACATGGCTATCACTGAGGTGCTGATTGGCTCCACTCTCCCTGTGGGGAACTAATCCAGTCCACACTCCTCCTCCCCTGATCTACTGGGCTATCAAGTGCAGTATTTACCCTCACGCTCTACAAACACTCAGCAATACATGCTTCAGGTTACTTGGGTGTGCATCTGCTTGAAGGATTAAGGGAGGGAAGACAAACATTTCACTCATTCCTCAACAGTCTATCAGGATGAGACCTAAGGCTCTTTGCCTGTATGAAGTCTTGTCTGCTTCATATAATACTCAGGGCATGTACGTTTTGCTTTGATTCTGAATGAATGATATGTAAATACAAGTAACTAATTGAAAAATTTCCTTTCCCCAGAGTAATTTCAAACTTCTATTGGCTTCCACAAGGTCAGGAGTTCACCCTGTATGCTTCATTTTGCTGCACAGAAAGCTTAAAGAGATGAAATGTACAGATGATTGAATAAAGGTTAATTTTTGTTTCTGCCTTACTGTCCTTAATTCTGGCCTTCTGTGCCATCAATAATTATATTAATTCTGATTCTTTACACATCAACTTTGCAGGAATGAAGTAATAATCTTCTTATTTCCTATACCTCATAAAGGGGTTTATTATTCATTCATATTTTAAAAAATTAAAAAGTCATCCAGGTCCTTCAGAGCAAAAAACTACGCAAATATCAAATCCAAGTATTTTCATTTACTATTATTGTACAATTTGAAATTTCCACTGCAGAAGACATTGCCCTAGTAAAGGTTATTGCAATCTATATTTAGGACAGGAATGTAATGTTTTCCAAGCCAGCCATTGTTGACATATTTCTTCAAAATAAAGCATGGCTTAACAGTCTGGAGTGAAGAAGCTTCATCTGTTACCCTTTAACAGCAATATAAGAAGAAAAAAAAGTTTATGTATCCTTTCCATCCTGACAGATGTGACAATAGCTGGAAACACTGTGCCTGCCAAGAGCTTTTATCAAGTATGTTATAACAACTGGTAATAAGTGTAAATAATAAATGGCTACGATCTTATGGGAAACAGTGGCAATACTAAACAATTTTTGGTGCTTGCTGATGGGAGTCTGTGAGTCCTGGAATTCCCTGGCTTCCCAGTAGAGTTTTGGCCTGACAATAAACAACAGTTTAATACTTTATCTAATCCCAGCCAGGAGGTAAGTTCAACAGCGAGCTTTTGCAGATGTTCACATCCAATAATCTATTCATAATTGATGAAACAGGGAGGTCAGATGTAATGGTTGCTACTATTCCAGCAACAAATAAATGGTTATTGACAAAACAAGGCAGTGTGGCGCCGAGTGCTGAGCAGTGACAAGCATGAAACAGTGCTGAGACAGAAGTAGTGATGTGAATACAGCCCTTCATCTTGAGAATTCCTCTATGTGATGTGTGGCACCAGGGCCCCTCTGACACATAAGCAGATGGAGGTGACTTGTAAAGGAAAAGTGAGATTCTGCAAGTACAGAAAAGACAAAGGCAGAGCCAGGGGAAGAAACAAGGAGATAAGGGTGGACAGGACTGGAAATTGGGGTAAGTGCAAAAATGTGAATTGTTAAGGAATGTTTTTGTATAGCAGTACTGTGATCCAGATGTCTGGACTGTTTTTATCAGATTGCTGTGTCTACATGAATGTACCTGGCTGTCAGATCATTGTAGCCTGCTAAGACAATAATATCATAGTATATATATCTGCATGCTTAAATGCCCATTGCCTCTTAGACAAAGAACCTGTAAATATTCTGCTTCATGCTTACTAATATCTTGAACAGGTATTTTTAACTACACAAAGTTTTCCTAGATAAAAGCAAGCAAGCAAGCAAGCAAGCAAGCAAGCAAGCAAACAAACAGCTAAATTTGCATAACAGTGGTAAAAACTGCAGAGATAAACTACGAAACTATAAAACCAATTTAAATTAGATAATGTAGTGGGTACTTTTCTGCAAACCAATACAGAAGTTAAGGATGGGATCTCATTCAGCTGAAAACCTTATATTCTTCAAGTTTTAACCCATGTAATGCAGTAAAAGGATTAACAGACTGTTCTTATTGACTGAATAAAACTTGAGTCATTTAGATGCAAATAGACACTTGAGATCTTTTGCATCCATTTCAGTGCTAAAATATAGTATTTCTACAATGTTTACTGTGTAATAGACTAGTATGAAAAACAGCTGAATGGAATGGGGACCTTTACTGGTATATGCAGTCATAAAAAGATTTCAGACAGAAATATTTTAAATATTAATATTACTAAAATCATTTAAAGCACCAAGGAATGTGAAATCGATTTCTTTCAAAGTACAATTTATTTCACACTTTGCTACCAATTCTTTTGATCAGCTCTGAAATAATACATAAGCTGAAAGCAAAACAGCAAAACAAATTGCTTCTAGCGAGGAGGCACTAAGCTCTCAGTTTTACACAAGCACGCCTCAGTGTTTTAACTTCTCAGGTTATTTATCTATCAAATGATAAATTTTAAATTCCTCAAGATCTAATGCCTGAATCAAGACCTACTCTCCAATTTAGACATCGATGGTTCTGATCAAGCAAAGTTGTTAAGCATTTGCTAATACCTGAATATATGACTTGTCCCCCCAAAGTCATTGAGAATAACTGAATTGAAATTTAAACACATATTTAATAAGTGAATTGCTGTAGCTTGAACTGTACCAATTTGAGAAACCAATCTAATTTTAAAAGCCTTACTTTACAGAATTTTTTTTATAATCTGTTCATTACAATTAACTATACAATGGGAAACAAAACCTCCCAGATTATGACTACATTTGCATTTAAGTACTGAAATTCCCAAATTTGTACAGTGTGGGTACAAATGTTTCCTTTCTCACAAACATTAAGAGTCTGACTTCTGTAAGTAGATTATCTAACAGAATTAGAAAATTTCTCTTGCAGTTCCTCAGCCATTTGCTACATCCCTGGGTATAGAATGTGCAGTTTCACTAATGGAAGTGCACTAATGGGCTGGCAGTTCCTAAGATCTTGGATGTCAGTGTTATCAGATATCATAAACTATGAACTTAGACATGCTGTAGCTATCCCTTTCCCACAATTATATACAGCATTTAGGTTCTGAGGTATAGCACACCTTAGCTAAAAATCCAATGTGGGAATGAAATGAGGGGAAACTTTACAATGGGAGGTGCTTAAAAAAAAAAAAAGGAAAAAGGGGGAAAAAGAAACAAAGGAGCATATCTTATTAGCTACGCTAAAAAAAGTTTCAGTAGAATCCAGAGAAAATGCCTAAATCACAGCCTGTAACTGACAGAAGACAGTTACTGGAGTTTCAGAAATCCCAGTCAGGACAAGCTAACTGTAACCTTCTTTCCCAGAAGCAGACCCTGTCTAGCTGTGTCCCCAGTCTGGCTGCCAGCCTGCCTGGGAAAGCACAAGGAAGAGCCACCTGCACTGGCCACACCAGCAGAGAGCACGCAGAGGCTGCTCCATCCCAGCAGCATCACCAAAAAGGCAAGCCTAGTGGACACCATTACACCAAGGTGCAAAACTGTGTGGTGTATGGAAAAGTATTGAAGGAAAGTAGCATTGCTGCATCTCAGGCATAATCAGAACCCTTTTTCTGCCAGGTTTTCAAGAAACTGGTTAAGATAGGAAAAATCTTATTTACCTTAAACCAACAGAAGAAATCCTTCCTTCCCTAAGAGACTGTTAACTTTCATTGTCCAAATAAGAAGTTAGAACTGCCCTTCACTTTAAAAATTAAGTGCTAAATTAACAACAAAAAAAATAGTCGAGTGATCAGACATACATCTCTTTCCTGAAGTTCTAGGTCTTCTTCAGTATGTCAACACAAAAAATTTTTAATTTCTTAATTCCCTCAGCATTTGAGTCAGTATATTCTGTCAGGTTCACTCGCAATATTAATTCTCTCACATAATTTTGTTTGTATTATCTTCACCAGTGTCTAGCTGCAGTGGGACCCTTCAGGAACACGAAGTTTAATCAGTTTCAAAGTTCGGCCGCTCCTTTCTCTGTACATAATCTATTGTCAGTGTCAAGATCACAGAAGTGCCGACCTTCTAAGAAGGCTCAAAGTTTTGGGGTTTTATTCCTCAGGTATGAAAACCACTGAATTCCTATAAGAATACAGTTTTAAAAACAGTTTAAAAATCACTTAAATGAAAGTGGAGCCTCTAGGAATGATGAGACTTCTTCTTAAACTGGTATGCTAAGATGTTTTTCCAAGCATGTGATGCCATTTTCTAAGCTGAAAATGTTACACTTCATTACTAATGGCTAAAGATCACTTAGAGTTGAATAAAGGACATTATGTCAGATTTAAAAGAAGGAAGTTTGAAATAATTTCCATTGAAGAGTATCTTTGGATGTGTATTGTGAGTCCCCATTTGAGAGGTTTTTTTTTGTGGAATCTTAAACCCAAACTCAGTGGTCTACTCAGACACCACTGACTTGAAGTTCAGCCTTCTAACTTCGCATATTCATTCTTCTCAACAACCTTACTCAATATTTGGGAGAAATGAGAATAACATTCACTGTATCTTTTGGAGTTCTTTTACTTGCTAAGGTCCTCCTTGATTTACCAAATCTATCCATCCAGCCACATGGGCATAATCCATATAATGAGATCTAATAGATGTAATCAGATAAAATATACTGTACATACCAAATTCAGAGTATCTGCACTCCACTCATATTCTCCCCAGCTGCATGAGAGGAGACAAAATTCCCAGTTGTTTTGAGACAGACTTTTTCAGAAATTAAGTTTATGGCCATTAATCACCTCTGATTGCTTTAACAGGGTCATTTTGAATGTGAAGATGTCTTTGCAAGTTCATAAATTTTCTTGATAATTTTATGCCTGTGGCTTGTGTATCATAATTCTGACAATTCATGCAGATAGCATTATGTCATAAATTACCACATTTAGCTTGGCATGAGTCTCAGGACTCATGAACACTGCCTCTATTATTTAAATATGTAACATATCTGAAGCACAGGATTCAATATCCAAAATAAAGGAACACTTAGAAAAACCCTAACACTTAGATGAGGAATGAGGACTGGATTTTTCCTAATGATTTGGGATGCAACTCTAACTGAGAAAGAGAAAAATTCCATGATACCCTACACTTCGAAGAATTCTTGAAAGCAGAGTCTAAGAAAAAAAAAATAAATTCCCGCATCAAGCATTAGATTATGATACCTTATGCAAGATTTCTAATGACACAGAAATGTTTCATTTAATACTCTGCTTGTATGAGTCTGAGGGAAAAACAAGTAAACAGTAACTTTTACTTTAAAATTAGCCTAGATGGAGAACTCTCCATGACAAAATCTATAATGTGTAAGATGAAATCTATATAATGTGAACTATTAATATTTTGTGCAAAAACCATTGGGCTTGATTATAAACCAGACGATATGAAAAATATTAGGAACATATCCCACTGCTATTGAACGTAATTAGTTCTCAGGCTTTTAAACTTGCACAGACTTGTATTTTTACATCTGAGTAGCTCCACTGAAATCAATCATATATATCAAATCAAAGTAAACTAATTTATACAGATTATACACCAAATCAAATCATGCTAAACACCAAGTCCCTAGCAAATAAAAAACCCTTTTCTAACAAAACCAGCCCATTTGATACAAAGTGACTGCATTTTTTTAAAAGAATAGGCTGCAGCTTAATAATTTCAGTCTTTAATTATTGCATCAGATAATGACTATTTTGAACATATGCTTCTCTGCCCTGCTAGAAGACATGAATGAGAGAGAAACAAGTTCATATGCATGATCCTGTGTGTGCATGTTGGGGGATGGAGGCTAAAAAGCAAAAGGAACCAAGTGGCAACAATTGGAGGAAATGGTGCCTGTAACAGCTGCTCCTTTCAGATTCCCCTAGAAGGAGACTGCCTGAGGTGGACCACGGCACAAAGGGATAAAGAAGATGAAAACTGATGCAAAGCAGGGAAATAACTGCTGAGACCCCTGAGTCTACATCCGAATAGTCCCAAGCTGTGTGGCGAGACCTCTTTAGCATGCTACAGAAGCTGGTGATGAACTACATATTACCATGAGGCAAACTGGCTCCTAGCAGTATTGTCTGCATGTTATGTGTAATGATAACCAGTGGGCCCCTGGGAACAGGAGGCAATGATTTCATCTCCGTAAGCATCTGAGCTCCCCTTGGATACAGAGACCATTAAACTGAGAACAGAAGGGGAAATTTTAGGCAATGATTTCCAACTGAAGAGTGAAGGCAACTTCTGCTCAACAGTACTTTCAACCTCTGATATTTTACTGCTGTCTGTATTGATCACTGCAAAGGACAAAAGGAGCTAAAACTGTACCCCTTTTTCTTCAACCCATAGAACACAGTGTATTTTTTGAACAAAAGTACTTAAAAAGTTTCTCATGCAATACTGTTGGTAATGCCATTATATTAGAAAATGCCACTGTATTATTACCACTGAAAAGTACTGGTATTTCCATTACCGTTAAAATAACGTTTTATACTCTTAACATAATGTATAATTTGTTTTTGTACTACAGAGACCTTCTTGCCCTTACACATTGCTTTCCTTAACTGTCAGGCATTTTTGTAGGACTAAAAACATTAGGTACTACCTATTGGTTACATATTTAAAATTAGTAGTAATACATAAAAAAAATTCAGGGCTTCAGAAGCTTCCTTAAAAAAAATCTGCATGCAACAAAAAGAAATGCAACTTTGAAATGATTGCTGTAACTTTTTGACAGAAGACATGGGGGAGCAAAGAAGGGAGAGCAATAGGTACAAAATGTAGTCACAATTGATCCTGAGGAAACAATGCCAGAACAACTAATATTTTTGACATTTTCAAGGGTAGTTTGATCCTTTGTATATTCTGGGGAGATTAAGATGCAGGCTTCTTTATTTAGCATGTTTGTTTCTCTTGCTGCAGAATTCACACAGTATATTGTGTGAAATGAAAAGTTAACTTAAGTTTCTGAGAGTCTGAGAGAAGTTGCTCAGGTAAGAATGCCAGCATACTTGTCAGGCAAAAAACAAGGTATTGCAGTTAAACTGAAGTACAAAAAATTCTGGTCTAATCTATCATACTGTCTTCTTTTAAGAGATCAAATATAATATTCTTGTTGCTGTCGCAACTATTAGATACAATTTTATAAAATTATATGGAGCTTTTTAGTTTTGAAATATTTTTACATTCAGCTACAGGTTTAAGTGCAATTCATTGAGAACAGAACGCTCCCTCTTTCCAGCATTCAATTGATTTATGCACAAGATAGGACTTCCAGCATTGAAGAATAATGCATAAAGGTGGTCAATAACGTCTAAAAAAATTGTAACAAAAATGAAACCAGACAGAAATCTAGAACACCTCCTACACTGCAAGAGCCAAGCAAGTAATATTGATACACACGCTGAATTTATTCTGGGACTTCTATTGGTCTGCTTCTGAGAAAAACAAACAAAACAAAAACCATCACAACAAATACCCACAATGAATGACCTCTATAAAACAAGTTCATTAATAGAATACTGAGTCATCCTGCAGTTACAAGAACAAACAGAAATAGTAATTACCCACCTGATTAATTGCAATAATCATGAACAAAATATTCAAATTTATTTTCCACAGAACATTTTTAAGAGGATCATGGAAGACTTTGATTGATGACTGGCACAAAAGAATCCAGTTGCTGCTTATCTTTCCTCTCACACTGACCTATGAGGAAGCAGGGAAACTCTCCTTCTAGACTAGAATTCCATATGCAGAGCTCTCACTGTCTTAGAATTATTAAGGCTCAAGGGAAACATCAGAAGAGGAGTTTGAACTCAAGTATCCACAGCAGGAATTGCATTAGCATTACAGCTTTTTAAAAGCAATTCATATTTCTTCTAAATTACTGATGTTATAACAATCTCAGTGTGTGAACAGATATATTTTTCATTGTTGCTCACAAATACACTGTACCAAACTAATTTGCAAAACTGGTGTTTTATACAAAAACCTAACTAAATAGAGGCTGTTTGATATTCCCATATATACAGGAAAAGGAAGGCTAGCCACATATAACCTGAACTGTCAATTTATATTATTTCTACAGATCCAAGAATGAAAATCTGGACTCAATGAGTTTTGGAATTTATTGGAACCACAAATGCTTGAGCCGCATGGATCCCTGCCTACAGAACTAGATAAAGTTATGAAAGGTCCATGAGCCAAGTCTCTCCAAGTTTTTTCCACTCTGCAAATGTCAAACATGCTGAGGAGGCAGAGGAAGACATTGAGAAAGCTAAAGCAAAGAATAAACTTACTGCTAATGCTGTCTCATGTTCTCCAGAAAAATGATATGCTAGACTTAAGCAATAGGCTGCTTCTCCTTGCATCTTTATATCACCTCCTAAAGGAAGGGTTAAAGGTAGAGTTACCAGCATGATCTGAACAACATGACATTGGTACAGACAGCTCTTGCAGGTTCTTAAATAACATACAGATGTTAAAATACTGTAGTAAATTTTTCCCTTTCCTTACCCCCACCATGTATCTCTTTCTGAAAATATACATTGGTAATTAAAAATAGAAGTTATGGAGTTCACCAAAAAAGTTCAGCAAAATCAGAGAAAATATCTTCCAGTAATGAAGTACAATCAAATTAACATGTGTAAGGTTCTCTGTTATTAATTGTTTAATCATGGTCCTAGTGTCTCCACATTAGAAAATTATCGTAGTCTCTCTCTATATACTCAATATAAAATAAAAGTAGCTACGAATAGGTAATAAACCTTAATATATAAACACAAAATGTATCTTGACCCACACACTTTGATAATGTGAATCTTGGTGAAACACCAACAGAGAACCACCAGTTGACCACTTTCATCTTTCTTATTCTCCTCTCGGTTTTACTAGCTACTGTAGGGTAAAATAGCCAAAAACATGGGTAACTTATTCTTGTAAGCAGTACTTATAGAAAATTTTGCACAGGCTGTTGCTAAGGTGCATCCCACCTTTCCATGCCAGGTTTTATTTCACTGATACTGCTTGCTGGTTCTTTTGCATGGCTCTCTCAAGAGAAAATCATCTATCTGATACCAAAATAAATATAAACGAATTATGTAGTTCTTAAAGTACCACACTATATTCAAAAATTTCCCTACAGAACATGAGTAGCCATAAAAAACCCCTGTCTATGAAATTCTATTAAAAATAGCCAAAAATCCAATTTTTCTGTTGCTCAATATCCATCTGCTCCAACACAACAAATGGTGAAAAATCAACCTGAAGAACAAATGAATATCACATTATTTTGTAAAATGCATAAATAAATACAGTTACAATGAAAAGGGAGATTGTCTGCTTATGGTTGTAGACTCTGTCCAAACACACAGAAGCCTACACCTAGTTCTGAAACTCTCTGAATGATAATAATTGCTGAGGCCATAGCAGTGCTCTATCTATAGCACTTAATATGTTACTTACAATTATTAAAAGCCTGGAACTCAAAAACCTGATAGTCTTTGCCAATATTCAATATCCCTTAAAAGGCATAATAAGACAAAAGGATACAGAAATACAGTTTCACAGAAGAATAGTAAGTTAAAAGTTGCTAAGGACATAAAGAACTTTCTTCCTTACTTAAGAGGATTTGACAGTCTGAAGTGGGTAATATCTAATCCCAATTCCTAAAGTACATAAACACAGATGATTGTCCAGAAGGACAGAATGGGCATTACAGATAACATCCAGTAGCCAGTACGGCTCTCGAATGAGGACTGGAGAACTCCTCAGAAAGAAGTTCCTAAAGCTTAAATTTAAAGAGAACAACCGCACATATATTGTGCATACTGGTATGTGATACATGCCTCAGGAAGTTGTGAAAGTGATTGATTTGAAATTTGAAATAAGGGAACCAGAACATCTGCCTGGTCAAAATAAGTTTTGGAAAGACATCAGATCCATTTTGATAATCACCTAATATCCAGCAGTTTTCACTAGCAATTAGAAGACATCCATATGGAATTTCATCAGCAGTCCTTCTAGTTACTACACCTAATATTAAGAGGAGGAGTTTAACTGTAGCTGTAATTTAAGCATATATTATAGACAATAGGTGTAGAAAACACTACAAGCTTGTACTATGACCTACACAGTCACAATGTTATTTGTCACAGAACTTATTTCAAAATTTGGAAAATATTTTAATTTTTTGCCATTTTTGACAGTTTATCTACTCCAACTACTAGTCAAAGACTGGGTCACAGATTAAATGTTCGGCATATGTTATTAAATTTAAAAAACCGAACAGATCTTCCGATAAATACTGGATTAGTATGTATTTAAACACAAACCTTTTTCATTGTGAGGATATTTGAACAGTGGCAAATCTTTCCAGAGTGGTTAGGGAGGCTCCACCTGTGGAAATACTAAAACCTGACTGGATGCAGCCTGCTCAGGACAACCTTATGATTTCCAGAGGCCTCTTCCTACCTCTGCTGTTCTGTGATTGTATAATTTTTTACTTCAAGAGTATTCACGTATATCAAGATAGAAAATTTTGTTTGCTTATGATAAAAACCTGTTTTTTTTCAAGTATTAAGTAACTATGTAGAGTGAAAAGGTAACTTTTCCAGCAGATAATATCAGTCAAAAACTGCCAAATCAACAGTAACTAGCCAATCAAAATCAGTGACCTCAGCTTCGATCAGTGACCTCACTTTCTGATTACGGGTTCACAGTTTTATATTATTGTTCCCACAAGGTTGTCAGGAGTTTTTTTCGAGATAAAGCTCTGAGGAACCTAAAAGTTTCTTCGTTGTCAGCAAGAAGGCATTTCTGCTTCAGTGAGATCTGCAAGTGTATTGACAGCATTTGTCTTTGAGTTACAGAGGAAATAATCACCCAGTCAAATCCTTGACACTTGCTACTTTACTCTTGGGAAAATCATGGCCTGCACATCCAATGAAGGAATGGGAAAGCATTGTTTTCCACCTACCTTCTTTTGCCATCTTTAAAGCTTTTATTAGCGTTTTGATGGCCTCTTGGTGTTGTTTATTTTCTAGCATTTTGTCTGCTAGCAATGTATAAATTCTCCAGAGGTGCTGACACGCCAGTGAAGTGTAAGTGCGGCCTGTCTCATCCTTCCATGATGAGCCCTCTGTTAGCTGATAAAACGCTTCAAAATGCTCAGCAGCTTTCATGACATGACCTGAAAAAGTCATTCATAATGAAAATCAGTGCAATCAACAAAAATTGTTAAAATTTGTAGTTTATAATAATTTTACCACTAAAAGCAAGTTGCAGCTAAACATTCCACAGATTTTTCAAGACTATTCAATACATGACTCACAGATCACTGGAAAATACAGTCAAATTCCACAGTACTCTGTAACACTCTAATTTAAATTTATCACATTTTTAATTAGCTTTCTTTTGTATATTCCCATTGTTGAAGGGTGATTCCATGGATGCAAAGTCAGAATCTTCTAGAAAATAAATTTATTCTAGATTCCTAAAGCCTTTGTGGTTCATACATCAAAATCATATCTATGCATAAATAATCACAACCAAAACCATTCCTCAAGTTTCTTTTTCCATAATGAAAACCTGTGCTGAAAGATTTGAAGTGTGGAAGGTAAAGGTATCAGAACTGTGGGGAAAAACTAAAAATCTGCATTCAAACAAATTAATCAATGAAATAAAGAATTATCATGCAAAGTAATTTATTCAACAGGTATTGCAAGGCCAACTCTGGTGAGTTTATCTGGTAGATTTACTGCAAGAGCATTAACCATCGATAGATTAATTATTGAGGTTGAAGTAATATACTCCGTGGTCTTCAAATGTAAGTTACTCAAACATCTTTAAGGCAAAGGAAAGTTTGAAGACAGAATTAAATTCATTTTCACATTCAAAAAGTTTTTCCTCTACCTTCAGCTGGATTTACCTCTGTGCATAAAATTCAATCTAGGAGATTTCCAAACCTGCTGGACAGTGAAAATTCAAAGCTCTTGGAAAGAACAGAAAAGTTTTTTCTCATACATAATGGGTATTGCTGATAAACAGGTAAGATAAGACTATTTGCATGTAAAATAATTTTAAAGAAAGCATTATGGTCACAATATCTTGTTTAGCAAAGACCATTCTGTAGCAGGGAGAACTGTGAATGTGACCCTGCCTTCTTAAGTTTCTGTGTGTGTGATGAAGGAATCTTGTCCCATAGATCATCAATATATCAACTCTATTTCTACTAACAGATGAAAAAAACCATAAAATAAGTTAATTTAGATGTTCGTAGTTTACACCTCTTCTGAGATGTGATTTACAAGGAACTATTGCTGTTCTGCAGTCTTTTTTACAGTGCTGAATTCAAACTGCAAAAAGAACCAGGAAGGAGAAAAGTTGTTTCCCAGACATAGAAAATGAAGGGAGAAAAGCTTGGAGAAGGATCTTCTTTAAGCATTCCTAGTGAAAATGAGGTTATCTCCCCAGGCCTCCAGCCAACCCAGAGGCAGCAGAACAGCTATGACAGATTTCTCTTATTAACTCAATTTAGATTTGTCTTCTGCATATGTTACCCCTTTATAACCATGCTTTCAACTTTGCAATATAAAACATAACTCATCTTTATTAGAATTAAATTTATTTTCATATTAAGTTTCTCTGATGATTAAAACAAGTTCAACTAAAACTGACAAGCACAAGAAACTCCTCTTTCAAAGATGTAATGAATTAAATGAGTGTTGTAGACAAATAATTTTATGGCTCTGCAGCCTAGAATTCGTGTAAGAATCCCAGAGGAGACAACAGGTGCTGAAGAGTGCAGTGCCAGGTGAAAGGGGAGATGGCAGGCTTTAATCAGCTCCATTCTAGCTAGGGACAGGTTTTGGAGAGATGGCCCAAAACACTGGGAAAATGGGAAAAGTTCTATACATTCTTTCCAAAAGATCACGTGCTTGACATCAGACTGCACAAATAGAAAGGCAATGGGAAATTATCACAATCAGTACAAGCTGTTTACGGACTCCCTGACAGTAGATGTAATAGAAAATAGAGATGCAGATTTGCTAAAGCCAGATGAAAACCCTTGTCCATTCTCAAGAGGCTTCCAATTTGAATTTTTGTCTATCCAGTTCAGCTAACTTCTTAGGGCATAGTCAACACAGAAGTCAACAGAATTCCAGTTACCCAAGTTGCTAAAGGCAGATTTAAGATGTGACAAATGATTGAAAGTTGAGTTAAAATGTAATGTTAATAGGTAGAGCCAGCATTTTGCTCACTTGGTTTCTCATAAGCAGATACACTCTTCCTTGGAATTCTCCCCAAAGGTCATTAATAAATACATTGTTCTTTTGAAAGGGTATTATCATACATTTGAGTCATTGGGATACACTACATGTATAATGGATTCTTTAATAGAATTTGATTCATGTGTTACTCAAAACCTTTTAGTAGGAATGGGAAGCAGCGAACAAACCAGTGGTATCACCATGAAGCTGAACAGTATCTGAGTTTCTCCTGACACTGTAACTTGATCACTTAACAGGACACATCATTTAGGTAAATAAAACTTCCAATCTTAAGGGCTATTGTTCAGGTTGTTAGAACGATCAGGTGTGGTGATTGTTACCCAAGTTCCCTCTCTTGCAATATCCCCCTGAAAAAGTTTCCATCAGACTAAAAATTGAACTCATACATTCCCTGCACCCCATAGTTCTCAAGAGTTGACCTAACCCTAAGAGCTGAGACCTGACACTTCTTTTGCCAGATCTCAGTGAAACCTCTTTGGAAACAATCCATCTACACCAAGGTTCAAAATGATAAAGTAATGTGATTTTTTTTGTGATATTCAAATGGATCTATATTACATTTGTCTTCACTGAATTACCAAGAAAGATTACGCAGTAAAATGTAAAGCAATCTGCTCTCAGAAATACTAAAAAGAAAGTGATGCACAGAAAGCCAAAATACCTGCTAGTTTCCTAAACAAGGACGAGATGGAATTCCTGACATGAAAGCCCTTACATGGCTGGGAATTTGCTTACTGAAGACTCTTTCAAATAAAACGAGCTATTTGGAGACTTCTCAAATTCATGGAAGGTAAAATGTTTTAGACTTTGGAATTCATTCTTCCATGAAAATAAACTGAAATCCTTTTTTGCCATTGGCAAATGACACATCAGCCTATTTATTTAATCCATAATGCTTCTGTGAAACTCAAATTTTGTGGGAAAATCATCTTTTCAGAGGGCTGGTAAGTTTAGTCCCTGTCACGAGTCAGTTCAGCTGGAACTGATCAGGCCAGTACATTCTAATTTTTAAACACAGAACTGCTGCAAGTGTTGGCTGCAGACACATAGAATGCTATCTGAAAATCTTGAAAAACATTAAAAGACAGCAATTAACCAATTGCAGAACATTTCTGAGAATAAGAGCATTTTAATCTCAGGCAGTGACAAGGCAGAGTTTTAAATTGCTTTTATTATCAACTGAATAAAACAAAGACCAAAAAAAGCAAAATGAGAGGAAAAACAATGGAGTGAGAAAATCACTTGAAACAGCTTGAAGAAATGTATTTTTATAGGTATAAGAATTCAAAGAGAAAATCAAGAAGGTGTTTCTAGGAAATCCATGTTTGAAAAATCTATTTGCAGAATGTTACACAAAACAGTAAAGCTATTTTCAGTTGGCAACATTAATAGCAATTGCATATTTATTCTCACACTGCCATGCAGAATTTATCTCAGTGGATGCCAAATGGAGTTGGAGAATCTCTGATGTCTCTCTTCTCTTCTTATAAAAGGAATCACAAACCAGAATGGTAACTCTTACAATATATGTACTACCACTACTAAAATTTTAGACTTTTATAATTTTTTATAGTTTAATATAACTCAGGGCAAAACAAAGGAAATTCCATCAACAATAGCTTAATCTTAAATATGGGAGGCTAACATTGTCACAATATAATTTTGGGAGTAGAAAATCAGTTTTAAACAATTATATATTAATATAAGACATTCTGACACATTTGTTATACAGTTTTCACTGAGTTGCTTCTAAGTAAAAAATAAATCTATTCATTCAAGCAAAATAATTCAATGCAATTTTGTAAATATGGAAGAGAAATGTTTTTAGATCATCTAAAAGTTCGTTTATAATTCTCCTTCTTAAAATCCAATCCAAAAATACAGATTTCTTATATCAAAATAGATACCAAACCAAAAGGGGTATATATGTAGACTACTATTTTGCCTTTTTTTTTTAAGTAGAAAGATTGACTAGATATTAACACAAATGGGTTTAAATGTGAAGCTGCCATAAAAGCAGGCACATAAATGTAATTCTCCCAGCCGCTATTTTGATGCACATTTTTGATTCCATGAATATTTTATGAAATGGCCCAAACTAAAGCCATATAACATTCCTGCATTACTGATGCTTGCGCCCGTAAGCTACAAACATTAGAGGCATGATTGAGTGCATTAAAATGAACTCATTCAGCAGTGCATTGATTACTTGAAGGAGGAAAAAAAAAGTTACTCCCACTTAAGAAAACAGCACACAAACCTGAAGTTTTCAATACTGAAATTAGAGACTCAAATTTGAATAATGTCGTATTTAACAAATAAAGGCAGTGCAAAACTATCTAAAATTCTCTACATACATTCCTGACTTTAATTAGGTAAGATGTTAATTAGGTCCACAGATTGCTTCCAGTAGTGTACAGGTAATTTAAAATGTCACAATCTGCAAAATGCAGTGACTGACCTGCTCTAGCTCCATGCCTCAGCAATACTGAGAGCACCTAATGATTTCCTTTTCTATCAGCTCGTATATTTGCCAATGAAAATAATGCCACAGAAACAACTGCGCCAGAAAAGTGACAGGTCTGTTAGGTAACCTGCCCCAGCAGCACCACTAGAAGCAGGAAGTACATTTAATTCTAAATTGCAAACAGTTGTTGAGGGCTTCAAAAAATAGTCCACTGTAGATTAAAACAACTTAAAGGAAAAATAAACTTTGAGTATATTATAGTATATTTTAATCTAGAGCATCTTTAAACATGAGTTATTTCACTATACAATGAGAAAACAAAATCTGGTTGAAGCATCAGTTAATGGTAATGAAAACCAAAAATCTTTTTAAAAGATATCTTTTAAAAGATATATGCTTACATTTCAGTCTAACTGTATGAACTACTTGTATTATGCTCAGTTTCTATGTTCAATTATGACAGCACTACTTATGCTGAAATACTTAAGTCTGCCACAGAGATTGTTACAAAAGTGTTTAACAGAGGTGTGTTCACAAGAAACATAAAACAAGGCTCTCATTCAGCAAACACCTCTCATTCAGCTGAACCACCTTGGACTCCTGAGCTAAAATGAACTGTAAAGAAGCCACTGGGACAACTCTCACATGCAGTAACCTGACTACATGTGCCAGTTGAAAAAACAAGAAAAAAATTGTGGAAGGGATTTAAGACAAAATTTTGTGGTTTCGTAACTCTCCAACATGTATCTCAAACAAAACCAATCATCAGCCAACAATCAAAGTGGGTATTTTTAAGATAACGGATAAAACCTTATAGTGATTTACTTTAGAGAAGCTGATTTTTTTTTTTCTTCAGAAAGATTCCACCATAAGCTTTAGCAAAATGACACAGGCAGGTCATAAGAATATTGCAATGAACATGCTGGCTCATCATGTGGTATTCTGACCATTCCTCCAGTTTGACAGTACACCAGTAGATCTTCCCTGGAGTCCAAGTTGGCTAAGGCCAGCTGAAGTCATGCCTGAGAAGTAGGGCACTTGAGGACACAAAGGAGAAAGGAAGAGAGAAAAGGAAAGTTGAGCTTCACACACACTGCCCGAGATATAGCTTTGGTGGAATGACTGCAGTGCAAAAGAACAGTATTTTATCTTCCCTTCTCTGGGTGAAGGACTGAGAGACTAGTCCTAGGTACTGCACTTTAGAGGATGATACATTATTTCTGTTTACATTACTTAAACAAATGTGTGTTGTCTGAAAAGCAAATAATAACTGTAGTAATCCAGTGAGCTTTAGAGCATATGTAGTCTTGTCCTCTGAGGACCTATACTACTTGCCTGAAAGCTCAAGCACTCAAAATACACCTACACAAACCTAGAGGGCAGTGCAGACTGCAGAACCCACACCAGGACAATTCACAGATTCTGTATCACACCACCAGCACACTGGGGTATCAAACCTGTTCTAAAAAGGGCTTACTGAAAGGGTTCTCCCAGAGACACCTCACAAGGTGAGGATAATGCTGGCTTTTCTGGCTGCCTGGCTGCTCTCTAATCCCTTCCCCTTCTGCTGCCAGCACTCCAGAGCTGCAAACAGGAGGGTTTTCCCACAGGCAGCTAAAATGACAGCTGCTTTGGGAATGGTGTACTGTGGACCAGCAAGAGGAAAAAAACGACAACCAAACAGGTCCCAAATGAAAATTGCACTAACTTGTCTGTCTTACATTCATATTCAAATGAACAAACATGCAAAAGTCTGGTTCACAATTAAAATTCCTTTATCTTTTTAGGTTAACACATTTTATGAAAGCAGCATTTGTCAGATGTTGCCTTCTGATTTGTTTGATTATATATAAATAAACACTTTTTGATATATATCCATTTTAGTCTGCAGGACAACACTGCAAACAATGTCAAACATTAGCTGAATGATCACCACACCCATTTTAGAGAGAATGGAATTCTTGCTCCACAGTATTATTCAAGCCTTCTTTCATGCTCGCAGAGCATCAAAGTGCTTTCAATATGCAAAGGCTACCCAAGATGCAAAATGTATTCAGGAAGCTCGCACTGTAAGGCTTCAGACTCTGGATAAGAGCAGGTCCACATTCAGTGGGATGCTCTCATTTCAGGTTTCACAAATATTTCAATGTCTATGGATGGATATCTAAATGCAGAAAGGGAAGGGAGCAGAAAACTCTGGGAAGAATGGCACATACTTTGCAATTCTGTTTTTCAGGGCTTAAGAGTTTAAGTTCAATAGAAATAATAAAAACAAGTTATATTAGTATTTAACCTCAAAGATTAATATGATCATTACCTTTCAAATAGAGAAAGTGACACTGAAGCAGATTAGTTTCACTAAATTACTTCTTTAGCTAAATCATGTCAAATGCTTCCCTTAGTTTAAATACTTTTTTTTTGGCAGTGTTTACATTTTATTCAGATTCCACCCAGTTCCCCTTACTTTTCATAGCTTCCAATAATAAATTTATTATCAGATGCAGTGCTCCAGCACTGGAGCTGTTCTGTGGTGCAGATGATTTACTTCAGAAGTGCAGTTGGATTAATGGCCTGCTAAGATCCCAGCCAACCTGAATGATTCTCTGAAGAGTAAGATATATTTTTATTAACAGATTCATGTTTGCTTTACCTATGGCTTCTCCAATTATTGGTAATGGCTGAGGACACGCAACCCTGGCAGCTCTCAGTGACACTGGAAAGGCACCTCTGGAAACAGCCTCCTTTATCAATTACTGAAAGGAAACACTGCCTCCAGGAAAGTTTATGATGACAACTGCTGGTCCAGCTACAGTGTTCCAAGACCTCTCAAAGCTTTGAAGCAAAGAAAAAAACCCTGTGAGTGAGAGGGCAGCTTCATCTCAGTGCTAGTCATTAAGCAGTAAATAATTAAAATACCCTGGAAAAGACAGGTAAAATACAAGCAGCAATGTCAGTAATAGACATGAAAGAGAAGAGAGGGAAAAAGAATTTAAAAAAGCAAAGAAATAATTCATTTGAAGTTTTAATAAAGTTTCATTTGCAGTCTTGTTTAAAGATATATCAGACTTTAGGGATGTAACCTAATTACATTTTTATTCTAAGTTCTATTCAAATATCTTGGACTTTGAATCTTTAACACAGATCAAACACAGTATAATTTACTCATGGCTATCAGTACTTTAAAAATATCTCTTCATTAAATGTCATAGTCTTATGAACATGCACATAAAGCAAACAGAGCAATATTTGATACCAAAACCATTTAGAATATAATTCGTACAGAAGTATCTATATAAACAGTTCACCTGAGTGCAACATATTATATTCAAGCACATATCAAATGTTTTTTCTAAAATATTCCTTATACATCTTTTATAGTTCAAGTAAACAGCCATAGCTTTTTTACAGTAGTTTTATGACTTGAAAATGAACTTTACAATCACTGAATACCTAGGAATGCAAACTAATTTAGGATCTTTTTGCATATGTCAAACCTTTTAATGACAATGCAAATGACAGGAATCAGGACCTGGGCACTGCTGTGTGAAGAGCTTATTAGAAAGCAAGAATATAGACCTGTCCCCAGGTGTTATAGCAGAGCTAAAAGATTCTCCATTTGAAGAGTTAGGCCAGGAAAGTGGGAGTGACCATGAAAGGATTATGGAAACTTACTTTTTCTTAGTATACAGAATATTATTACTTCCCTGTGCTTAATAATAAATCTTGATTTAAATCAATTGAAGTAAAATCATGTAGAAAATATTATATTTTCACAGGATTTCTTTTCAGAAACAGGAGTACTACAGAATTCTCCCTGCATTCTCTTATTCAAAATATCTTCATTACTCACCAAAATCTCTTAAAAATAAGAATAAAGAATAATTTTATGAAGAATGTTTTTATGAACTTAACAGGCCCCTTTTTCTTTCATGTTGCATCTTCAGAAGCTTTTTTCAGACTTTCTTAAGACTGTGCTAATTTGAACTGAAAACATTCCTAATTTCTATAACATCAATTCAAGACAGTACTTCTTAGTTCAATATTAGTAGCAATCCTGTAATAATATGTCATTTACTGGGGAACTACTTTGTGCACTTGCAGGAGGATGAGCTCAATTATTTAATAAACCTGTTCAATCTGTCCTCCCAAGAATCTAGAAGGATTTATGGCTGTTACTGACTGACAGAGAAAAGCAGAATATCCAAAGAATAACTCCTAGCAATTTGCTGATTAAATTTTTTAAATTATGCTCTACAATTAAGTTTTTCCCAGCGTACTTATATATTCAATTTTTAAGCCATCAGAAAACAATATAACCGCTTTGTGAGATAGAGTAAGTGCAGAATAACAAAGGAGAATTAGCTTCAGTTGATATGGTGAAAATCAGTGACTGGAAGTACCTTAAATGGTCAAACTGGGTATGCAGAATTTCATGTCCTATTATCAGAAGGCTTCTTTCTGTCCTTAAAGTTCCCTGATGTGGAGAATCTTTAAGTGTATGAACTTAAAATTTAGCAACAGGTTTATGTAGTCAAAGACAAGGGATCTGCAAAAAAGTGAGTATGTTCCTAGGTCTAAACTATTCCTAAATGCCTTTTTCTGAATAAGCTGTTTGGAAATAAAATAATCACAACTAGGAATAAATCTGAGAAGTCTGTAGTTTGGGATATGCCACCTGGGGAGAGAAGGGGGGAATATCATGATAAACCAAAGGTATTTGGTTACTACTGGATTTGGTCTGTTATATAAATAAGTATGTTCTCTCTAGACAATGAACAGTACAAAAAGACACTTTTAGGGTAGTCTCCACAGGGAACAAATCCATGTGATCATCCTGATCTTCAACTACTTTTGAAGTGAGTTTCAATCAAATTTGGTAAGAAGTCAATAGGGCAGTAAGTTTCCACCACTTTTTTAGAAAATTAATATCTTGAGGATAGGCATTGATCCTAACTCCAGACAGACAGAAAGACAGACAGAACTTGCTGTACATGTTGAGACAGCAGCATTCTGCTTGGCCAGGGAGCAGCATGTTCTCACCTAGCTTTAGTTTGTCATAGCACACACCAAACCTCACCAAGTACAAGTGCTATAGAAGCACAGAGGAAAGGGTACTGCATAAATGGAGAACAAACCTATGGTTCCTGTCTGAAAGGATAGATAATCTCTAAATCTCTAGAACTGCGACTCTCCTTTAGGCCACTGTCATGTTTTAACTAGCACACAAGCTCCCTATAAAAAAAAATACATAGGAATTTATATCTTTAAATACTTTTCCTTTTTTTGGTCCCCACAATGACAAATCCCATTATAAAGAAAAAGATAACGATGAGCTTGCTGTTTTATCAAAAATCACAAACATAACTGGGTATCATTTTAAACCAAGACAAGTTGCTTACAGAAAGGAATCTCCAACACAGACAAACGGATAGACAAAACCTATCTTTTAGCTGATAATTTGAGTTGCTTTTGCTCCTGAACAAAGAGATTGGACTTGTTTTAGGCTGCCTTCTTCCAGTGTCTAACCTGGGCTTGTGGATACAATGGTATGGAGATGGGCATATGCCTTACAGTGGAAACATAACATAGTTAAATAGACAGGCTGGATTGTTCAAATGCAGCAATTCTGTTGAATGCAGCAATTCTGTTATCAGTGACAGCTCTGCACTCCACAGGTAGCAAGGAAGAAATTAATCTCTCCTCACAAATGCTGTCCCCCTGGTTTGTTTTATTTACCAGCTGTTTGCAATTATGCAATCAGATTGTAAAGCAGAACATTTCTACACTATACTACGGAGGATTTGCTATTCAAGTGGGCTTGGCAGACTTGCAGGACAGGTAACAACATAAAGCTCTATTAATGTAGAAGGTGCACGTGGGCCACCCATCCCACAGGTGAATTTCATTCTGGCTATACCTAGGAATCTCCTAAAAAGAAACTATATTTTTATGTAATTAAAATAAAGTTGCAAATTGTGCATACACAGAAGCATATGAAATTTCATAAGCAATTTTAACTTTTGCCTTTTTAAACCTTTTTAGTACTTCATTTTGCAATATTAACATTCTCTTTTTTATATCTGAATATAAATTATTTCTGCCGGAAGGCAAACCAATTGGGGAAATTCTGCTTAAACGTGCATACTTCCTCTGCATAGATACTCATGAATTTATGCTGAGTTTCCCTCAATTATTTATACATTACAGTTTACAATTAAAAAACACTTCCCATAAACAACTCAAAATACAAAATCAACCATTTCTTAGTAGGAACAGATTCTTAGCAAGAATTTCTTGACTAAGATCAAGAAAATAGACAGTTTAGACTTTTAATGTTCCAAAACCAAAAGATGCCATGAACCATCTTTCAGCTGCTGTTCAGTAAATACATCCAGTAATTAATAGTTAAGCTTCATAACTCAAAGCTATCCTGTGCAACCTGTTTCAGGTGTACCTGCTTTAGCAGGGCAGTTGGCTAGAGTGATCTTCAGTGGTTCCTTACAATCCAGCCATTCTGTGAAATGCCCCTTAAACACATTCGGAACCTTTCCATCAATTTCTGCAATGCTTTGATGAAAATTTGAATTTAAATATGATGGCAAAGTGACAGTGAAAATCCTACTCCTCAGTCTCAATCAAGATTGTTAAAATCTGCAAGAATCCTGTGGTGGCTTTTTCACCCAACAAATTAATTAAACTTTTAAGTCCCTCCCATTCAGTAGGTCTTTCAACTAGAAACCTTTCTATCAAATTCCAACATATGAAATAGACCATATTTCATCCATGATCACAGATAAAACAATTACACCTGTTCAAATAAATCAGCTGCAATTAATTAACTAATTAATATCTTTGGGGGAGGTGCAAAGTGATCAGAAGTGATCAACTCAGACCTTAACATTGCTTATAATCAAGGCAGGGTTGGATTAGGACTGAACACTTATAAACCCTTCATTAATTTGCAGAATATGGCAGATTTTTGAAATGTCTAAGCTATTTTAGAAAGGACTAAAGGAATTCCTTATCGAGGTCTCCTAAGACTCGCAATCTAAAAAACACACACAGACGGACAAAACTGGGTTTCTGGATTAGCTGTATGTTGTGGGAATCAGCTCTGAGATTCCCAACACTGCTATTTGCTTTGCACTCACTCCCCTTCTCTCACCACTTCTGCTTGCCTTTAATCTTTTCAGCCTGTAAAGATTTCAGATAAAGTATTACCTCCACTTTTGTTGAGCCCTATGTGCTAGCAGAATATAAATCTGATGACTAATTCAAAGTCACCACTGCCTTGAGACTAATGGCATCATTTCCACACATCTTACAGCTCTCACAGCAGGGGAGATCCAGGTTCTGGTGTGGCACTGATATACATTTGTAGTTAATTGTGAAAGTTTTATTCATTGGACTCTACTGTGATACTTATATGCCTTCTCAAACAGTTATTTGAATGTATCCAGAAATGTTCCCAAGCACTGCAACTGACAGGTACCCTAATTTCAGATGTCTGGTTGAGCTACGCTTTTGAATAATATAGAAATTGATCTGGTTTTGTTGTAACATATTTGAAGCAAAGAGCTCCTACAAATACAAATTCCTTGTTTTCCCCCAGACTGCTATTTTTATTGATATAAGTTATCTTAAACTTTGGGATGCATATATTTAAGGTGCATATCACTTCATGCATGATAGGTGGCAAGCATTTAGCACAAAACAGAAAGCACTCAAATATTGCAATGATGTAAGAAGCTATACAAAACAATATTAGACATTGTGTTTTTCTGTGAACTCCAACTGTTTCTTCTGCAAGATACAACAGTGTAAACCTCAAGTTCACAACTGACTCCAGCAGAAAGCAAATATAATCTATCATAAACTATGATTATAATCTTACTCTCTGATATGCAGAACATTGCAAACATTTATAATGACTGATACTATTTCTGAAAATGCACTGAAAGTACAGGAAGAAAAGTATTTTTTTGAAACTCACATTTCTTAAGAGAGATTCTATCACAAAGCCTGTGCTTACTTGGGCAACAAGTAATTCTGGATTTAACATGAGAAAAATGTGTTATGTCATTGCATTTTCAGTGTCTGTAAAGTAACATCAGCATATTAAAGAGCTGTATGAAAAAATAAGTAATAAATGAGTAACTAAAGTAAAATAATGAGTAACTAAAGTAATAAAAATACTTATTATCAGCCCTCTGAGGAAAGACAAACTAGGGGGATAGCACAGCAAATTGAACAGTATCAAAATCTGAACACTCCTACAGTAATCAGTGAATGCTTCAGACCTTATTTTACAGGCAGAGTATTTTAGGGAAGAGATTAAAAATCTCATTCTGTGAAGAAATGCCATTAAAATCATGTTTGCTCCAAGCAGAACACTCCATTTGTGTCTGTAGCAGGCTACTCACTTATTGTTTTCTTTCCCTTACTGGCAGGTACTAATGGCCTGCATCCAAGTATCATGACTGAAGTCTACACCACCACCACCTCAAATATTTAGCTTTGAAGATTAATGAACATCAGGTTATATCCAGCCTTTAGGACAGGGACCATGCTGAAAGTCAAAGAACTTTAAATTTGATTACACAAAAATTACCCAGCAAATTTATTGATTTTCTTCCAAGGCAAACAGCAATCTTTACAAGTCCATGTTTAACTTTATACTCCCAAGCAATCAGTTCTAAGCATATACAGACAGCTTCCTTTCCCAAGTAATGAAAAATACACTATTGGATGAGAGAACTGAAAAGAACTGGGACCAGATGTTTACATTTATTCCTGTAGATACATGGCCAGAGAAGTGGGAATCTAACTAATTTGGTTCACAAATCAATTACCATATTATAAATAACTGAACTAAAAAAATAATAAAATAGTAGAATTAAAATTTTACTTATAACACCATTAAAACTGATGCAATATTATACAATACCAACCCAATATCTCCGCTTATACTTTTTCTCCAATCAGAACTTGCCCTTGAATCAATTTTTCACGCTGAAAATACAAAGTGCATGGAATACATCTGCTGTCTTTTTTTTCTCAGTGGTCCCTCAAAGCAAATCCTATACTTACTCTCTCAGCTTCTTTATTTTTTTTACCTCTCTCTCTCTCTCTTTGGAAAGAAAATACTTGCAACAGATAGAGCCCACAGATAAAGGGCAGCTTTACCCTGGGCAGTGAAAATCCACTTTGCTTTATCTCTCGTTAATAAGCTTAATAAGAAGCTTCTCTTCTAAAAGTTTCTAATATTCTTCAGCAGAAAAATAAAATTTCTGCTCCTTTGATCATCTCAGGCTACTTCATAACTTTACTTATGTGCTTTTGTAATGGGCCTCAAGATATTTAAGTATTCAACAACTTTTGCTTAAGACATCATACAAGCAGAAAACGTTAAAGTTTTTTTAGGCAGTGCTTGGGTAACAGCAGTGAGTCACACTCAGTAAGAGCCTTTGAAGTTACAAGTAGATATGAATGTTTGCTTGTCTGCACCTTCTTAAATTGTATTTTTTAGTAACTAAAGGACCAAGTAAAAAGGATGCAAAAAAATTAAAATCCAGCAATTTTTCAGTAATTTTATTCTACTCAGTAAGAGATAGATAACTGAGCTAAGCATTTTTCATTCAAAATGAAAATTACTTGGTTGTGACTTGCTGGGCTTTTAGGAACTGCTATCTTATCAAGTGGGAAACTGGATGATAGTATGTGTAAGAAAAGTAATCCTTCCATTTTACTGATTATTGGTATGTGCTCGAATTTTAAAACTGAATCCAGGTCTGGATGTTGCAGGCATGAAAGATAAGGCAACAGTTCACAGGAAAACAATGTGAATGACCATCAGTCTAGAAAGATGTGAGGAAATATAAAAAAAGGTGTCATGTGTTAGCTGTAAGAGAAAAGGAGCAAAAAAAGGACAACATCCTTTCAGGAAAAAAAAGAGGCTGCAGACACTTTGTTTATGTCTAGCCTTTTGCTGGGAAATGGGACCATCTTTCAAAATACACCCATTCTGCCAGACATTTAATGGAATTAGACTATTTCCACAAAATATTTTAATTTCTGTCAATAATTTTTTTTTTTTTTTTTT
>VZSE01009148.1:110227-303041 GCA_013398275.1 Promerops cafer
TTTTTTTTTTTTTTTTTTTTTTTTTTAAGAGAAGCCACTTGATACAAGAAAACAGCCACAAGTTGAGTTCAGAGTTGGAATTGTTTCAACCCACAGTCAAATTTAGAAACAAAACCGTGGTGCCTACACAAATCACATATTTTATGCAATAGTTAGGCATGCAGTACACTTACAAATTAAAACTGGAAGACAGGCTTTATTCAATTACTTGAGGCTTACTTATTGCTTGTCTTCCCACACCACAAAAGGATTTTATGCAAACAGAGGAAAACACCCTTTTTATACTCAGACTGCTATCCACACACAAACCCCTCTGCCATGAAAGGTTTATATTAAGGTTCACCTTGATATAAGAAAGCAATACTATTTACAGTGAGAACAACTGTTCACTGCAACAGGCTCCCCAGGGATGTGGTAGAGTCCCCATCACTGGAGGTTTTTAAGATGCAATTGACAGGGTGCTAAAATAACCTCATTTAGGCTCCCTTTCCCATGAAAGGTTGGATCAGATGATCTGTCAAGGTCCCTTAGAGCCTGGGCTGTTCTATGATTCCAGTTATTTCTATTAATATGTTCTGATTTCAGAGACTCACAGGTTAAGGATGCGCACGGAGACGCGGAGCTTGTGGTGAGGTCTAAGTCTGAAGCAAACACCGATGTGGCAGTCATGTACAAACAAAGAGAGCGTCGCTTGCGGTCAAGAGAACCAGAAGGTCATTTTAAAAAGAACAAAAATATAGGCTGTCTATCTAAGTGTAAATTGCAAACAGGATTAAACATTACAGAACTGCATGTCCACAGCTCTTTTAATTCAGCCCGGTTTGTGTAACTACAGACGCCATCCAAAGCAGCTTTATGGTGTCAGTGCCTTACCTTGCTCCTCTTTGATGAGTCCCATGTTTACATATGCTTGGGCCTTTCTCTTCCCACCATCAATTTCTACTAATTGAGCAGTGTTATAGCTTTGCTCATAAAAGTAGTCACTTAACCATTTGTCCTCAGGGTCATTGAAAAAGCAGGCCAAGCTAAGCTGGTTATCATACACCTTCTCATAGTGCCCTTCAGAAACAAAAATCAAAATAAAAACGTTATATTATCATCAGTGTTCAGAAATTTTACATGTTATAGCAATAATCATAATGAAAATTAAGAGCTATTTATATTTCCACCATTCAAATGCCATCAAGTTCTGCTGTGTGTTCACTCAGAGAAATATAAGAGGAAAATTATAACCTTACAAATTAGGCACAATTGAAAACATATTTTTGTTCTAATTTTGTGTGCAAAACCAAAATTCAATTCAATAAAACACAAAAAACCTGGATAAAACACTGGCTAGTCAAAAGAGAAGTTAGACTGAGGCTGGAGAAGCATTTGACTGAGCCTCTGGGCCCTGAAAAGGCCTAAGAGCTTTCCAAACCTTGGACCTCTAAGGTAGCAACGGTGTTGATGGAGATTAAGAACCAAAAAGAACACTCTGCAAACATAATCCATTAATTCATATAATTTTAAATGTTCAAGGTATGACTTACAAGACAGGCTTTGAGTTTTCATGTATATTCCCATGTTTAGTACCTTAGCACTCTTAGAAATTAAAGACGAATTGAAATTGCACCCATTTCCCTAGGACCTCCCCACCCCAGTTAATCCAAGGAGTTGTTCTCAGAACAAATGTGGAAAGCAGGGGAGACTCAAAGTCACAGATTTTCTCTATGGCTTGAAGTCTGGATTCTACTGTTCATCATCTCTGACAGCTGAATGAACACACATTATCCCTAAAATTTACAAAAATACTGTGAGTCCTAAATCTAAGTAGCAATACAAAATTATCCACAAATATATTATCCACTATTTAAAGTTACAGAATATCAGCTTATTTCCCTTGGAAAAGCACCTTTAAAAAAATCCACAAGATATCAGCCTTGAATTATTCCAAAACTTTACTAATTTGGAGTAGAAATCTAAAACTGTCCTGACAAATCTTATCATACTGTTCCTCCCTAAAGTGAATTTGGAAGATCTATTTCTTATATGATGCTGAAAAATCTATAAGATAATAAAGTAGAGCATGAACCTATATGTTTCATGACTAATACAAATTAATTTTCTGTGCAAACTCTACTCATGCCAGATGTGAAAGTGAATAATTACCGAAAATTCCATTGCAGTTTTGGTGGGCTACTTAATGTGTTCGTGGCTGTTAAATAAATGTGAGCCAAACAGCCAGTTCTAAAAGGAATTTCCATGTATTTGGATAAAGAAGGAGTTAAGAAGCACAGGTCTGGAAGCAGGTAAGAGACTTTCTGGTTAAGCTGGATGTGTGAACAGAATTGCTTTGTTTTTGGGAGTTCTTCTATTTGTAAGCTTTGCTCAAAAAGAGAGAAAATGGAGAAAAGAAAAACCCCTCTTAATTCTGGGTAAGGAGCACCACACAGAAATCAACTGGGAAAAAGTAAATCTTTTCTGCTCAAGCAAGATCTCAAAGTCCAGATCTGTCCCAAGTGTTATAAAACTATGATAACCATATCAGAACACTTCAATCAAAAGATGCAGTTAAATTCTTTTCTCCTGTTATCTGCAAGAAGAATTGGGGGAAATCCAATTTCCAAAAGGAAGAGTTTAATGACTCTAAATTGCACCACCTCAGCAAGTCACTTGCACTATTTGGAACACACAGCAGCAATTACTCAAACATGTACTTTAAATTCATCACTAAACCACACAAGAGAGATTTGTCAGCCTCATCCCCAGTATGTTCTGTCTCAAAATTACAAATTACTATGATCTAATTGAAGAAATGTAAACCTGTCATTCTCTCTGTTGTTGTGACTGTTATTTGACTTCAAAATATCTTGATAAAGTTCTTCAGTGTGTTGCACAACATAGTAAGGACTTCATTCTTTTGAGAAAAAGGGCTACCACCTAATCATGTCTGCAGTCTTCAAGATGTTCATTTACTATTTGTTTCTTCTCCTTTTTTTCCCATCTTGGTCATTTCAGAGAACATTGTCTGAATACTTCCTGCTTAAAGTTTTTTGAAATCAAGCTGAAACCTTTTCCCCATTCTTTAATACTCTTTTTATCTTTTGATTTAAAAATTCATTCCTCTAATAGTAAACAATACTTTTTTATTGCTTGTGTTATTTTATTTTATTATTTTCCTTTCTTATTTATTTTCTCAGAATTTTGTCTTCCATGAAGTTGTAACCTCAGATTTCTACCTTTCCAATAATTCCCATTAAAATATATAAAACTATGATTTTAAAGCAATGTGTGTTATATACATTTCTATTTCTAGTATTTCAAAAGAGATAACATCCCTTTCAAGAAATTAGTGATTCACAATCTCTTTAAAATCACCAAAAAAAAAAAAGCTCAGAAATTACATTTAGATTATCATCTCATAATTTGCATCTAAGGTTTCAAACCAAAACATCAGCTTAAGTTTTGAAATTCAGCTTTGAGAGGAATAATTATCAATATACAGACTTCATGTATTCCTAATCTGAATATTCCTCATGGTTGTGAGTTTTCATGCCTTTTGTTTCTCCTCAGGACTGAAAAAGCACCTCTTGGGTGCCTCTTTTTCAGAATATCCTGGAGTCTACACCATATAAAACATATTTACACATTAGAAATCAAGATTATTTTGGTACAATAGCCTCATAAAAATCTCTTCAAATGATTCTGGAATGGAAATAACAGAACTGGTAAATATATGTATATTTACCTGTGTGCATGCACACACACACGCCTGTATTTGTATATGTTTATAACATATATTTATACATCTATATCATTATCTATCACATATATCAACATTATACTAAATCCAAGACACTGCACTGTACCAGCTACTAAGAAGAAAATGAATTCTATCCTAGCCAAAACCAGGACAACACACACAGATAAAGTCAAGACCCAGTTGGGATTCATCCAAACTAACCAATGTATATAGGGCTAGGAGTTTCCTCTCAGTGAAGAAAAGCAGATACTTCTCGGCTGAGGTTTATCTCATCCTAACTTGAACAACGCTTCCAGCACAGGAGAATGCTTTTAGAGATTATCTCAGAAGTAGAGGCAGAACTTCCCATGATTCCAAGCACACAACCACATGAGCAGCGAAATAAAAAACCTAATTATAAGCACTAACATAAAGATAACAATACACATTACGTACAGATCACAGATGTGAAAATGAACTCAAAGATACCAGAGGATGCATACAAATGGGTGCAATAACCCAGAAAGAGAAGAGGTAATTGGATCATCATTGGATACAGACACACTGGATACAGACTTGCTCCTCTGAAATCATTGCTACAAAGTATCAAGGCACTTAAGAGACACAAAATTACACAAACAACTTCAGGTAGTGCCCTGCAAATCCCAAGGGATGGAAGTGACCTGAGGCGGACTCCAGCCACTGCCACGGCTTTGATTGAATGAACTTTAACGTGACCCTCTGATGACGATCCTGCCGGTGCATAACAATGAGGAGAGCACAAAGACAACCGTGTCTCCGGCATTGTCTTGGACAGCGGCTGACCGGATACGCTGGTCCTAAAACAAAGCCCCGAACCCCAGACTTTTAAAAGTCGCATTGTCTTCTGCATTCAAAGTCTAAGTTACCGATCAAGAAGATAATTGATGTTATTCTGACAGTGGCAAAGCTAGTGTGTCAGACTTAGTGAAAGTGAACTTTTACATCCCCAGGAGAGGAGAGGAATATAGGAATATCTAAATACTCTCTTCTATAAAATCTCCAATTAGTTCAGATATCAAAACTTTGAACTCTCTGATTTTGTAGAGTAAGTTCTCTACAACTGATTATAAAATACACATAGACAAATCATCTTTAGGTATCTGTTGATCAAAAAATGAAAAACAACTCCCTAACTGAGTGTTTATGTACAAAAGGAGAGTTACCCTATCAAATCTTCCTGAGATCTTTCTGTTAAACAGAGATTTAAAAAAAATACCTTTCAACTTGAGCTTAAACATTAAACCCTATATATTAAACACACAGGGCATTCCCTGCTCTGTATCAGGATCTCTTTAGGTGCACCTCAGCTTCCAAGTAGCATCTCCTCTTGTGCTCGAGCCATCGACCCTGATCAGCTCACTGAACTTTTTTGAACCTTTGCTCCTGGGCTCTTCTCAAGAACTGTTCCCTTGGCAAGCAAGGCTGTGCACGGAACAGAGGATCACACAAATCCATGTCTGCATGTTTGCTGTGCTCAGCTAGACAAATTCTAAGTAGTGCAATGCAAGGGATAGTGAGGTGCAGTTTGAGAACCTCCACAGGGCTAAAATGAGAGAAAAGAAACACACAGAAAGTCAGCAAGCCGTCCTAGTGTGACTCAAGTACAACTTGCTGCCATATCTCTATGATCTCCTTTGTGTCAGGATGCAGTGGAAGAAAGAAAAGAAGTACAGGAATGGTCTTTAGAGAACAGATGAAAACATCAGGAAGAGATCCTGGCTTGGTGTTTCCTTTGAAGAATAAAAGAGGCAGGTGTTCCATTTTCCATTAACAAGAACTTCCACTGATTTTTAAACTACAGGTATCAGAAATAAATTTTTCAACATCCAGCTACAACTCAGTGTTTTCCACTCAAAAAGCCACCAGTCAGTCCTTTGTTCCTGCCAGACAAAGGCCATATGGAGATTTTTCAACAGTTAACACTCATCCCCCACTTCAGCTAGCTGTTCAAAGTGTGTATGACTGGATTAAAACTGACCCTTCACTCTTGAAGACACATAAAGGAGTGGCCTAAGGTAAATTAAGTCGCTAGGAGTAATTTTTTACATCAGAATGAGACACAGTGCTGGAAGACTAATTTTTCTTTTGCCAGAAAGATCAAAATCAGTGACTTAGCAGCAAGACAGCTGATGCTGTGAAGAATTCACACAGAGAAAGATCCAGGAAGGAAGTTGTTGGATCAAGAAGAAGCATAAACTACAGTTGAATATGGTGCTGCAATCCATTATTTCCACCTGGATCTATACAAGGCAAAGAATCAGTCCCTTTTGATTGTTCAGAAAAAGGATGCCTCTATATCTATAGGTAGAGGACTCCTCAATCACTCCTTTTTCCAGAGATTTTATTCATAAATGGAGAAACCTTTTTCCCCGAGTGTTTAGTCATTAGTCCACAAATGAAGAAAGTGAAAATGTGAGCTGTGAGCATGATGACACCAAGTTTCAGGCAGAGTCTGTTTCCTAGACTGTACACAGAGCACACCACTCCCAACACTGCCAGGTACATAAAGGGAAAACACTTAATCAATGCACAGTCTATTAAAAAATGCTAAGGAGATGGTCAGGGTATAATTTTCCTGGGTAAAGGATAAAAATAGCTAATGATAATAATATGAGGCAATTAACTGGTAATCTGGAATGCTGAAAGGGACCTCCAAGCTATTGCAACGAAAACATACCACAGAAACTTTCTAAAAAGTGCTGCTGCTGTTGAAGCTAATGGTAGTTCCACAAGTGGCTGTATTTTGAGATAGCTTGGTTTCTTTCCTGAACAGAATCACTTCAACTTTTTATAAGATAACTACAAAAATAATAAAATTCTCCACTGGTCTCCAGCAACTGCTGCATTTTTTCCTGTGATAAAATATTAAGTAGGAAATGACAAACCTGCTTAGAAAATAAAACAGTGTTCCCTTGCCCAGCCCCTCAAAAGCAAACAAAACGATGCCTCATCCAAGCAAATATTAAAAGAGGGTTTGTTATACTTTTTTTCTTTTAATGCATAACCTCTTTACATATTTTTTTTAAATAGCATGGGCAATATGGTTATTGCAATGTTTCTAGCCCAAGCCTAAGGCATAAGTGTGAAACCTTACAGAAAAGCTTTCTACTGTAAAATGCTAAACTCTGTTTTCAACCTTGAGTATACTGGACAAAGATTTTCCAGTGCAAGCACATCAAATACTTGTGCTTTCTTCATATACTTTATGAAAAGACATCTTTTACAATAAAAACTAATAGCAACTCATACTGTCAACATTTTTCTCTACACAGAAGTGAGGGAAAGCAAGCCAAGTTGTCACTTTCTAATTGTGTGTGTCTGGTACTGTCCAGAATGAGGGTCAGCAGCCTGCAGCATGGATTCAGTATTTAGCACCCAGCATAGCACAAAGGTTGAGTGGGGTCAGGAACCAGGAGCAGGTGGAAGCTCAGAAAGGCAGCAGCTCCCAGGTTTTAACTGCTGGTTTCCAGCAGCTGCTCCAGTGATCAGCTAATAAGCAGTGTCTTGTCCTTCTGGAGGCATGTTCATACCCGAGGATTCCATCCTCTGGCTTTGACACAGTGATCTGCCACTACAGTGCTGAATGCCCAACACATGTTGCAGCCACTGAACTGCGGCATTTTCCCTGGTTTTGCATCCTTGCTCTGGCAAAGCAGAGTTAACAGCTGGGACATCTCTTCCTTTAATTATTCTTGAGCTGTTTGCATTAGTTTCAGCATCTACCAGCAAACCATCTCACTCTAACAAGTACTGATAAATACATAATATAACTTGCCTTTTGAAGGAACCCCCAGTATTCCATATATGTGCCAAGAAATCACTGTATACATCAAATGCTGAGCTGTGCAGATCCATTACTCTGGCATTTATCCTGCATTCTTCTGTAAAAAGCCCTATAACTATACATATTTAAACAGCTCAACTACCTCCTTTATTTTTCCTAAGCTCCTGAAACCAGAACTAGTAAAAAAAGAGGTTAGTCCAGGATAAAGGAACATCAAAGAATAATTAAAACTCCTTCAGTTTTGGAGTCAGAAACATTTACTTTACTTGTATAAAGAAGGCAAGATAAAAATATAGTCGAAGCATTGCCAATATTTCTGCCAGGGCTTTTAGAATAGTGCTGAACTCGGGGCAAAATAACTCCATCAGTCATGTTTCTGAGAAGCTGCAAGGATTAAAGTTCCCTCTCTATTTTTTAAATACTTGGGAGCTATTCAAATGCAACAAAAATGAGTTTAAGCTGGACAGAAAAAAAGCTGTTTCCTTTGCACACAGTAAAATATTGGTGATAGGCAATTAAAAAAAAAAAAAAAAGACAAGTCCCGTATAATTTGAAGTTCAGCCAAAATATTCTATTAAAAATGAAAACAGAGAGAACCTTTACTGGTGTGTGTAAAGGCAATCAGTCTGTACAGTGTAATGCTGGTAAACAAAATATTACTATTTTCAAACCCAGCAATAAAGTAATTGCTCTTTGATATCAGCCTGCACATTGTGGTGGATGGCTCTGATTCAGTTCAAGCAAATAATTTATGTCCAGCATTGTAGTGTCCTAGAACTATAAATTGTGGAAACCATTACAATATTAACATTTTCCACCAATAAATATGAAAACTGAATATGTACATAGCTTGGTCTGTACACTATGGTAAGTACCATAAAACTCTAAAATTAGAAGTTCTAAGTTATATTCAAAATTAAGACAGTAATACTCCATGATCCAAAAATATCAGATGAGAAAAATTAAATAACAAATAAGAAAATTATTTACTGAGAAAGTAAGTGTTTTATTCTCCACATACCACTCCAGGTTCAAACCCCAACATTCAATGAAGTTTCAATTAATCAAAAAACTTACAAGTAATGAATTTTTTATGGTCATTATTTATAGCTGCTCTTTTTTCAGCACAATTGTTAGATAGGTAAAATTTCAGCCAAACTAATATTAGCAACATCAACCATGCTATGAAACTCTCACCATTTGCTGACCCAAATATTACTTTCACCCTTTTAAGCTTGAACTGTGGCAGCTGAAGAGCAAATGCAGGTCAGCTGCTGTTGTGGCTGCTACATCATGGTAAGTTCTAGCTGAGGTGAACTGCTGAATGATTCTTAAATGGTGTCAACTGGAGTTGTCAGGAGATCATAAGCCAGAGCCCCAAGCAATTTGATTAGAATCAGAGAGTAACCGGATTAGCAGAACTACTGAATTAGTGTTTGATGAGCTGCACTATTCATGTGAATCTTCACAGCACTGCTGGCTCTCAGACCTGCAACAGGAATTACCATCCACCCCTTCATGTGCCAGGCAACTCAAACCTTATTTTATACAAACAAGACATTTGTGCAAAGGTTTACATTGAAACCGGTGAAAAAAGTCAAAACAAACTCTGTCCTGATCTAGCAATTCAGTAACAACACTTGCCAACTCTTAAGTGCTCATTATTTTTTTCTTCTTTCATTTTATCAACAGGCAAAGTTGGGAAATATTCTCTCCTAGAGGCAAGGTGCAATCGGGCAGCTGGTGTTGGTGCCTTGTCTCTCGGAGAGGTGAAAGACGTACAGAGCCCAGCACACAAGAAATGCCGGGTTCAGAGAGAGAAGGGCAGGAACTGCACATTTGGCAATGCCTCGCCTCTCTGCGAGCCTGTTTGGCACCTCTGCTGTCACACATCAGCCTGTAACACTGAAAAATAGCATGCACTGAAGGCAAGCAAACTGTTCTCCTCAAGCGGCCGCAGGGAGCAGGCCCATCGAGACAAGACATGTCTAGTACTTATTGACCATCAAGTATTGGCAGAATGCTTCTGTCAGGGCAGCTCAAACCCCAAACTTCTCTCTCATAGTCTGCAAGATACAGGGGTGCCTATTCATACTCCAGGAAAAGTTGAAGATTCCTTCCAGTTATGGCTGGCTGGACTTCCTATCAAGAATTATAGTGAATTAAATAAAGAAACACAACTTTTGTCTTTCACGGCAAACATAAAATAAACATTTAAAATAAACATCATTTTAAGTGCCAAAAGGGTTTAAGGGTTTCTTTTGCTGTTTTCCTTTTGAAATGAAGTTGCCTGTACCTAAATTTTAGTCAAAAAGCTTAGATTCCAAACTCAGAAGCTTTACTCTAGGTTTTCATATTTGTAATGATCAAAATGCAACTTGAAATAAGACAACTACAGTGAAATCAACTCAGCTATGAAACAGGATTGCAGTTAGAGCTTTATCCGCCTCCATCTCTACAATAATTCCAATGGAGAAACATGGAGTAAATTATGTTACTATTTATAGCAAAAGGAAATGATAAATGAGTGCTTAGTAAATAGTAGGCAATAGAGAAAATACAGTAATTTGGAGTTATGTCTTCACTAATATCTAGTAATTCACAGGTGGCATGTTACAACTGTGTGCTATATTTTATTTGACATGTTCACAATCCTTTTTAAGTCAGTCGCAAATCCAAACATAGTTAGCAGACAGGGTATTTAATAAAAACAGATTTATAAAACTATTACTGCGTGAAACAGCATTTCACCTATTAAATTTTTTCTAATACAAAACCAGCTACTCAAATCAATAGAGGAAGAAAAACAATAAATAATGAAACTATGAGAAATAATTGAGATGTTATCAAAGCTATAAATACATCAAACATTTCTGATGATATCAAAATGCACTCTACATGTTTTCCCCTTTTTTTTTCTTCCTTCCCAAAACCTCTCCTGATATCTGCAGTTCCTAATCATTTATTCTATAAATACAGCTCAGTTGACTAAGGCTGCAATGTGCTAAGATGCAGTAGCGTTTCAAATTCATACATGAAACAATTTGGAAGCTTCCCCCAGGCACTGGCGGCTGCGGCTCCCGCTGCTCCGCTACCCACAATCCCCCCATTTACCTGCTCGCTGGGCTGCCTCAGCCCCGGTCAGGAAGTGGTAAAGCTGATCCAGCTTATCAGGCTGCTCCTCCAGGGACTTCTCATGCCATATGGCTGACCCAGGCCCTGCAGCCTCCCTCAAGGCATTCCACTTCTGGATCAGAGTGAGGAGCTCAGAGAAGGACTTGTGATAACCCCGGCGCAGCATGTCTATGCAGATGTTCTTCTTGTATGAATTCCTGTAACTGGGAATAAGAAAGGGAGATTTTAAGCCTTTAAACCTGTATTCTGTTCTCCACCTTACCAAGTAAGTGCAGATAACTACAACAGCTTTCAGGAAGAGACCTCTGCAGTTCAGCAGCAGGGAGTGGGTATTATTTCCCCCACTTAAAAAGAGATCTGCTAAAATCTGATTGCAAATGCCATACCCTAGAGAAGCAAACATGGCAATAATCAATAAATACTAATATATACATTGAAAACACGGTAAAAAATACACTGGTATTCTTTAGCCAGTATTTGGTAAAAAGGCTGACTGATGGGAACCCCCCCCAATGTTTACAGTAGTTCATGAAAATACAATGAACCCTTAGTTTGCTTTAAAACACAGGGAAAATTGAGGCTCATGTCAAAACAACATATATGTTGTTATATATAACATTGTTATTATATGTTATATATATTGGTATATGTTATGTGTATATGTTGTTATATAGATACACATTAAATAGTTTTGCTGTAGGACAGGATGGCTTGGCTTAAAAATGTCAAACCAATGTTATGCCAGAAATATAATCTTTAGGTATTATTTTCCTTCCATTTAGCATATAACTTCAGTTGGTTTAGTAATGCAAAAGTTTGATAATTTCTCCCTAATTTTACAATCAAATGATGCTATGATGAATTTTTATTGAAGTTAGTGCCTTCATAAACTATGATAAGATATATGTATCAAAAAGTTGTGGAATCAAACATTCTCAAATGGTAATACACCTTTGGAGGTATTATTTATGGAAATAATCAAAATATTTCTTCTATATGGCATGAAACAATTATTGTGCCCTATTCTGCAGAAAATTATTAATCTAATGGGACTGCAACACAAAGGTACAGATATAAAGGCTTGCAGGGATGGTTGTCCAGTCAGGGAAAGCCAACCTCTACCCCAGTAAAATGGCAAGGACCCAGATGTGTTACCATTATCCTGTATGATCCATTAAGTTTCCAAACTGTTTTCAAGACTGTCCTTTTAGTTTAAAATCCATTTAAATTCAAATTATCTCAGCTTTAAAATAAATATGGAATTCTGAAAAATGAGATTTATAGTGTATGTAATAAATTCAGGTGTACTAATAATAGCTCAATGAGATCTTAAAAACAGAGATCTTAAAGGGATATTACTTTCATCTTAAAAAGAGCTACTGCAATTCTTTAACAATGTTGATAGGATGGAAGTAATGTGAAAAACCTCTTAGCTAGATGTCAATAAAATAGACAGCAATGTAAGACGTACGAAGCAAATAATTTGTATTATTTCATATTTGACATAATTAAAATAAAATCTCTTACTACATAGATGCACATTAATCCCTCACATGTATACTTCATATTTCAGTTGCGGAATTTGTATTTTTCACATTTCAGTTGCAGAATTGAGCATAAAAATATTAAATAATCCTGATACAATTTAGACCAGACAGTACTGAATTTGTGTTTAATATATAAATAGATGTTTTTTGAGATTGAAAATCACACACTGCTCACACAGATAAGGGAAAAGATATAACTATTCTTCACCATAAAAATTTGCAAGATTTATCTTACAAAAGTAGATGAGAAATATGTTTAAACATTTATGTTTTAATTTGCTATATTTGACATATACCAAATGTACAGTATACAGCTTCAAAATACTGTAAAGATACTATGCTAATACCATGCAATGTATTCTCTATTTTTTATATGGAATACCTTTTTCTTTTCTGTTTAAAAATTCTATGTAATAAAAAAAAAAAAACAACTGAAGAGCCCAGGTGAGAAATTCCTACCAACTTCCAAAGGCCTAGGACTGAATCCTACAGTAACATAACTCAGAGAAGTGGAATAACAATCTGCATAGCAGGCACACACTTGCCTGTTTATTTATACAACGGGATCTATATATGTTTGTGTGTGTACATGCATTAGATCAGGAGATGTATTGGAAGTCAACAAGGAAGTCGTGCTACAAGATCTCAGCAGTCACTACCCAAAATGTCATTCACATAATTTTTAACACTTACTTAACGCTCACTGGCCACAGAACCAGTATTCATAGAAATAGAAAAATTGTGTCCATGTTTTTTTCTGTAGACTGATGTATTTCACTTGAAGTCAAAGCACATTTTTCCCACAAGAAAGCATTATTAGCAAATCAGTACAGGAAAACAAAGCATATAGTAAAACACGTGATTTTTAAAAACCAGTGTCAAGAGTGTTTTAATAAATCCCATCCCAATTAATGGAGAAATTGAAATAATGCTGAGGTAATCCTACTGTGCAGAGTGCATTTTTTCTGAAGTGAAGAGGACTGATTTTAGCACACAAGCTATGAACCTATCTACTGTAAAACCCTTCAAATTTAGTGGCATAAAAATAGTCATCTCAGTCATAATACACAAAGCACACAGTAATACTATTATTTCCTTAAGTTTCTGTAATATATAAGCTCCAAGTGACTGATCACACACAAACAATAAAATTGGGCAAGAAATTAATGGTATTATGGGGATAAATGGTATTTGTACAACCTAAAAGAGCTTGACCTGCAATGAAATCTAAAATAGTTACAGTTATCAAAGTGTTTCCAGATGAACATTCCAGGGTCCCCTTTTTTCCCCATCAAACACTTCTTTTGAACAGAGAAGTGGTGTAGGTGAGAGCAGTAAACTTTTCATGATACCTTGAGATAAACTATAAATCCTCAATCCTCAAAACACTTTCCATCCTGCTTTTTATGGTGTCATGCAGCATGTAAAATCTGAGGTTAGTTATCTAAAACTCATGTTTTAGATAACTAAAGATTACTTGATTTCTAATATCAATATCAAAACATGATACCTAAGGTTCCTTCCAACTCAGGATATTCTATGATTCTGTAATTTATTTTATAAAATGCCACTGTTAGCATTAGCGTAGTATGTTCCTACATTAATAAGCAACCTCACGCTAAACACTTCTGAACCTTGCTACCTAAAAAATTATGATTTATTGTTAAACAAGCGAGTTTGCTTTTCTGCATTCGTCCGCGCCGACTTGAGGTTTCCTTTGAACAATGATGTTACTTCCAGGAGCGAAATGAGAGAAGACTGCCGGCCCCTCGCTTCGCTCGGAGCGCAGCCATTCCCGGGGTTTAATGGTCTCTGGGGGCATCTACTGGAAATGTGGGAAACTGCAGGCAGGATGCGCGGATCCGGGCGCAGAACAAAGGGCCCCGGCCGTGCCCCGGCACAGGGCACAGGGCACAGGGCGAGGGGCCACCAAGGCGCTCGCCTGGCCCGCACGGTCGCCTGCACGCCATGGAATGTGTCGCTTTAAATTAAAACCCGATTCGGTTTGGGTTTTCTCATCCATGAAACTCAAGAGATGAGAACCACAACACTCACCAGAGAGCCAGCTGATTCCAAGAATCCCCCGGTCCTCTGCCTGCGCACTCATTTCTGTCAATGCTGATAGGCCGTGCTGTTGCTAAATGTTTATTTACACAGGCTGGGCAGTGAGCTCCAGGTGGGTCTCCTACTACAACAGCACTTACTCTGATGCAGTGTTCCATCAGACAGTGCTGAAAAATTCTGTGAGCTTCTGAGAGTATCTGTGACATGATGGGGGATGTGTCTCACAAGAGTTTTCAGCTCCAAATAAATAACCAAAAGTTTAAGTTGCCATTTTAGTGGCACCTTGGTACAGGTGATGATTTTGTGCCGTGTAATATCACACGGGTGGAAGGAGCTACTTATTGAATGTGAATCTCGGAGCTTGAAAAGACACTGCTGTTAACACTGTGCTTAATTTAAGTGTACCCAGATATTGCTACAGACATTTAGATCTTTTTCCTAAACTATACAGCTACTTCAGTAATTTTCTTACATGGATTTCTTTTTGCATTATCATTGCTATTACAAAACAATTTAGAGTCATGCTGAGAAATCACGGGAACCTAATTCTAATCTGCCTTTACCAGTGCAAGAATAATAAATAGTAAATGTTCAGTGAGATTAATGAAATTACACTGTTGTTCCAGTCTCAAGGACTTCCCTATATTATGGTATTGCACTTTTAGAAGACCCTTAAGCAATGCTGGGAGATCAGCACAGCACCTCACAACATTCCCTTCAACTTAAAAACCTCCACAGTAAGGCTATTTTGCATTCTAACCTTTAAACTGAACGAGAGGACAGGAAAAGGAAATTAAGAGGCCAAGAGGCAGGAACTGGTGTTAGAAATAACCAAAACAGTCAGTATAGCATAACAGAACCATTTATTAGAAGCTTAATTCTCCATGCCTCCTGTCTGATGTGGTCGATTACAGAAATGCAAAATAAGTCCAGAAGACCATTATTTTCAGATGGCAGATTTATATATATATAAATATACATATATATTTAATATTAGGCTTCATATATTTTGATTTTGTAGGGCTTAATTAGTACTTCCAGTTAATTCCAGCTGCTGATTACAATACAAGTAGTTGTACTGTACTGTAGCAATCCCATTTTGTAAAGAACAAAATGGCATGGATTAAACAACGATAGTATATAAAATATTAAAGTGTACTTGCAGTGTAAAATAATTACTCTACCAATTATTATAATGTTTAAAAACTGTATTCAAATAGGTTTCATCCACTTGGGATTTCCTTCTGCAGTTGGCAAGCCAATGACTGATATAAATGCCTTAGATAAGCATCACAAAATTATTAAAAAATAATAAAGATATTTTTACTTAAGTTTATTTAAACAAATTTATTTTACTTCCCCCCCATTTCCTGTCTATAAATCTCCAAGAAAATTAAAATTACATAAAGTATGTGAATACTTAGCTACTTTTTGCTTAACCTATATGCAAAAAACCCACATCATAAACATGGGAATATCAAAATTTCCTCCCTAAAATTTGAAAAATATATGCATTAAGTAAAACCAAATATAGTATATAAAACACAAAAAAGCCAAATATGCTGTAAGAATTTATAAGTTCAGGCTGCTCTGCCTAGGAATTGAAAGAGGAATTATTATTTAATTATAGCTGGACAGCCAAAAAAACAAGTGTTTTGCAACACCGTTGGTGACCCATGCCTAAAATGAGTTAAGGTTTGTGCAGGGAATTGTTGAATACAGAAAGTGCTTATGAAAACACTTGGCACATATTGAAGGTGAGGATTTGCCTTTAGCACCCAGGTTCCAGTGGTGTCAACCCCTGTACTCACACTGCTGATGTCTACACTGCCACGTCCCTGGGCTGCAACCCACCAAAGGTGGGCACACAGCTAACTCAAAAATACATCCAGGTCCTGTGCTATCTCAATTCTCTGTGAAAATTTATCCACACAAGTATTTTGGTAAGTCAAGCCCTCGTATGGTCCAGGCACTCAGCACATTTCAGTACCATGTACTGCTACTGTTACAAAGCTATTTAACTGCATCAGGGCACAGCCTCTTTAATCCTGCTTTAAAGACTGTCCGTTTAAATACTTTTCTTTTAATGAAATATTTACTGCATGGTAATATGTTAAATTGTAGACTATAGTAATCTCATTAAAAAAAGATATGACAGTACAGTAAATGCCATTAAGCAGTAATAGACAGCTTACATTTCAGAATATTTTACTACTAAGGCTGAGTGTTAAATTACATTGGGGTGGGGTGCCTGCTTTTTAATTCCAAATTACAAACTTGAAATAGCTAATATCCCATTACAAAAAAAGAATAAAATCCACAAACCCCCAAATTATAAACAAAAAATATTGCGCGACGATCTGCACACATCATGGGAGGGAAAAATGTCACTTGGAATTGACTTGTAACAATACAGATTTTTTAAAGAAGAAAAGCTTTATGAAGCTATGTATCCAGAACTATTAATAGAAAGATGAAAATAAAGCATATATTAAAAAAAAAGAGGTGTAGGTACTTTATACTATATATATATATATATATAGGTACAAGAACTTTCAGCTTTAGCAATGCAGTGTTTTTCATCTGCTGCCTCAGTCACTGGATTGTTGTCAAACCACACTTTAACCTAAATCATGCAATCAAAGGGGGATGCACACCCTGTCAGTAGGATCCCGCAAAGAACACATATATTGAACTCACTTCCTTTTGTTCAAAGCTACATAAAATGAAAAATTAATCAATTATAAACATCAAAGGATGACACAGAAAAAGTGTTTTAAAATGAATGTAAGCACTGTAATAATTAAGAATCCTCATTAACCCAGAAAATGGAAATATAAATTTAGCAATGAACTTTTGAAACATTCTGTCCCTAAACATAAATGTAAAGAAAACACTAAAAATAAAAGTTCTACCCTTATAAAAATGTTCATCTTACAAAAGTACACATACCTGTGATTATTTCCAGAATAATCAGAAAAAAACATTATCTTCATTAATCTTTCTACTCTTCTTCCTAAATTAATAATGTTCCTTAACCAAAAGTAATTCCAACCATATTTTATGGAATACTATTTATCAAAATGAAGTATTTCTCAACTTCCCTCTTTTATTTCAGAGCTGACCTGATGGTCTGAGAGCTAGAAACATGTGAGTTTGGAATCCTTTCCATTTGACTTGCAGGATATCATAGCAGTCATTAAATTTCTCTGCAAGTTTCTTTTACAGTGAGCAGGACAGATAAACATAATTATTTACTTTCTGTATCCTCTCAAGCTGCTTATGATGAAATATCATAAAATCCTAGACAAGGCTCTGCATTTATTGCAGTATTGACATGAACAATTCCCACAGTACTTTTGCTTTTGTTTAGATCTCTTATTCAAGTCCCCAGCTGAATTTACTCAGTAGGATAAGGACAAATAGACCACACAGAGATTGAGAGGAAAGGAAAAGTGAGGATTTTACACAATGCAGGATTCACTGTGAAAATTATTAGGAAGTCATGACTGTACCAAGGCAGATTAGATAATCTTTCTTTATCTCTTTTTGTGTGTTAGAGATGCTTCACCTTTATGGAGTGTTTTAAAAATAGAAGTCAGTTGTGTACTGCTTGTACATTATCTTCAGTAATAAATATTGTTGAACTACTGAGAAATGAAAACACTAAAAAACCGTAAGACCAAACTTAGTAAAAACAACAAGTTACATAAAAAAAGAAAAACTTCAGCTGACTGTGTTCTTCTTTATTAAAGTATGTCATGTATTTTATCTTTGCAAGAGTTTGATGAGTTTTTGCAAGTAAAATTCTGTTTCCTCTATACTTGCTAATAGTCATGAGAATCTGTAGTTTGCACCTTCCCATTAAAAATGTATTGTATTTTTTGAAATTATTCACCCCGCCTTTTATCCAGATCATGTCTTTGAAAGGAGGAAGTAGATAATAAATGGAATAATTCATGATTTCCCATTAAATATGAAACTTTCTTTTGCAGAGTTTAGAAAATGAAGTTCTACATAATGTACAGAAGTTGATTAGAACTTTTTTTAACCTTTTCAAGAAAAATCTTTCACATTACACAAATGCACAGAGAAGCTTCTTTAGGAAAGGCAAACCACTCACTTCCTACACAGTTCTGTTCTTCAGATCGCTGCCTAATTACACTAAATAATATGCTTATCCAGCCCAAAATTCACAGAGATCATTCATTTGACCAAAAAGAATGTGTGCCTCTAAGTTCTAAAATCTCTTTTTGAAAGTTGTTTAATAAACATTGAATCCTGGTCATGGCAAGAGAGATTGTTAGGAATTATTCAGACTGAAAAAAATACATATTTAAATAATATTGTGAAAGGAATTTAAAATTTATCATCTAGCTCACTAAGTGACTTGTGCCATCTCCCTTTCCTCAACCAGCAGGGAGTTTGGGACAGAGTGCCTTAATTTAAAATTTCTTTTACCATGAAAGGATAGATTTCTTTGGTTCTGATTTACCCTCTTCCATAGTTTTTAGTATCTAAAAATGAAGAAATACCCTCATAAAATGTAAACGAGTTTGCACAACATTCCACCAGTTTTCAACCAGAGTAATGTGAACAAAGAGGGCTTACAGGTCCTGTCCAAAGACTGACATCAGGAGAACAGCAAAGTCTTGCTAGGACTGAACATGAACGGGAAAGAAGTTTACTTCTTCCTCTGTTTGCTGCTGTGTCCTTGAGCTTGCCTCCCTCCCTCAGTCTCCACAGCATTGTACACAGAAGAAATGGAAGCAGCTCACAGCAGTGCATCACTGGAACTAAATACTGTGCAATCAAGGGCTGAAATACAAGGGAAAAGCAGAATCTGCCCCTACACATTATCTGTCTGCATCCCAAACTGCCTTGTGCAAGCTTGCTAGTAATAGCAGATGCACCTCCTCTTTTTTTGCCTTAATCCCACACCAAGAAGATATTTTTCCTTACCCTTTTTGTTGGTAGTGCTCCTCTTCTTCTCTCGAGAGCCTCACTTACTAACACAGAAATGGTCAAATCCACCCTATAACACAAAACTCCCATGCCTAAACTAAGCCCCTTCAAATTGGGAAGCCCCAGTAAAAAATTCAGGTAGTGAAAAAGAAAACATGGCAATATGATGTCAATGAAAAAAAGGTCCCCAACTATTTTTTGAGTAACCTTACTAATTTATGTGGTAGAGGTGACAGCTACTAAAAGTATGGGTTAACCAAGTCCCCAGTCAGCTATTTGTGTTCAGCTTCCTTAAAGCACTGGTCCTTCAATGCAAAAGACCAGAATACAGACAGATAAAGAAGTAAATAAATCAAAAACTGAGTACTGAAACTCTCATGATTGAAATAACCTATAAACAAAGGACAAGGTCAGAAAAATCCCAGTCTAATAGTAAGGCTTACTAGGTTCATCATGGCTATGATGAAAACACAGAACAAACCTTCATAGCAGGTTTTCTCCTCTCCATCAGCCCACAAATCCCATTTTTCTCCCTCAGTGAACTCTCCAGATCATCCTGGCCTCTAGTCAGGTGAGGAAGTTTCTCCCGCTTTAGTCCTGGAGGACAGATAGGGCTGAGTATTCAGAGATCACTGGTAGAAGACGTACGGATGTAGGAAAGAATTTATTTCCACAAACTCCTCTAACACTTAATCCCTCATAAATTTTCCCACATCTTTTTTCCTTAACTTCCTAGCTGATGCTGACACTGAAAAGAGCAGAAACTTGAGGAGGGTAGTAAATAATTTGTCTCTGACTGAAGAATGGAAAAAATAATCTTTTATCAGATGGCACCAACAGAAGTTTTAAAATGGATGCCAGGTCACTTCTGTTCAGCAGTTGACAGCCTCCTGTAAAAATGCTGCCTCAGGAATCAGACTCTAAGACCTCTACCTCATCCTTTTTACAGCTTTCAAAATCCCATAGTTCTGCAGTGTGGGATTGAGTGGTAAATTATGTGTCTACATCTGAGCTCATCACCCTACAATCTCTCTATAAGCAATGGAGAGAAACAGGTGCCTCAAAAGTATAATTCACCTTATTCTGAAGCACTTGTCTGGATCCTGGAAAGATGGGGCTCAACTAAACACACAGCTGGGGTTATTAACCTGGATCAGTTCAACTTGGGTGAAAGCCCCTCTGCTCTTTTTGCAGGGAGTTTGCAGAAGCTATGCTGCACTATATTCATCACTCATCACTGCTAGAGCAGACATTTTATGTTCCATTTTGCAGTCAACAATCTGAAAAGTAGTTTAATGATCCACCTTCCCAGTATTGGCAGAGATGGTCAATAACTGCTCTGGGGGACACAGCACACCTGAGAATCAAAGCCTTTGCCTTTTTCTGTTTCTAATCCTAAGGTGGGCCAGCCACTGCAGAATTCTAAGCAGAACAGCCCACTGTATCTCAAAAACATCTGGCAGACTGCGTGTAAGAGAATGTTGTCTCCTACCTGAAAAAAGTCATCTCAGAGTCTGTCTTCACTGATACAGATTTATCAAGCAAGCTGATAACACACTGATCCACCACTCATGAGACAGCAAACACAAATACAAATTTTCTGCATACCTAGATATGCATACCTTTACCTTCTTTGTATAATAATTTGGATTTCATTTGACCACCAGAGTCTTGAGGACAGTAGAACTCCATCATCCAACTTAAATGTATTTCAAATACATGTAGTAACATCACTAATGTAATTGTTTTTTTGGTTACAGCTAAGCAAAGCTATTCCTCTCATCAAATACATTTCAAAGTTTCTAGTCTTCAACTATTTTTTTGATGATGTGGTCCTCTTTCAACAATTTTCATTGTGGAAGAGGAGAGAACTGTTACTTGATCTTTCTGGCCCTGACAGAAAGACCAGGAAACAAGAATGACAATATCAAATTCTGGCCCGTTTTAGGCTCTAAACTAATTTGAAGATTCAATCCTGGAATCAATCTCTTGATGAAAAATGCTTTACTTCACAGTTCATCGTGAACTTCTTGACTCTTTGTTCAGTCATATGAACTATTTTTAATTTTTACTGCAATCTGATTTTGAGTTGTTAATGACTTGGTCAGTCAGGACTAAGAACAGAAAGTATCAAGGAAAGCACACTGAGGGCCACGGGAGTCAGCCAACATCCACATACAAAAGCCTGATTCTGTGGCAAGAAAGCACTCACATTCTCCATTAATGCACTTTTACTCTTTTTCCATTTCCAGATCCTTGCAACACATTCACTTCTTATTTCAAGTTAAAGTCTTTGAGAAGGAAGCGAAACAAAATCAATGAAAAACAAAAGCAATATCCTGTTTTAATATAATTAAAGTACCATCTTTCTTAAGCACTATTTTTTCTCCCTTGTCTATCATATCAATCTGGGACAAAAAATTATTACAAGGAAAAGAAATGAAAAACATCTCCTCATTTTTCCACAGGAAAAAAAGAGATTGTATCATGAACACACTTAATGGAATTCTTCTCTTTTGCTGAAGTTTGGAACACAGGACAATATTTTACAATACAAGAATAACTGCAACCTTTTTCCTTCAAAAGATCATCTCAATTTTAAGGAATATTGTGAAGGATAGAATTTTAGGGAAAAATTTTAAAGAACATTGCTTTTTTCCATAAATGTGATACTACCTATACACTCCTTTATTCAGAAGATAATAAATTTGTTGTTTGCCTAACATACACTGAAAAAAGGGTGTTTAATATGAAGCAGAAGTGTGGCTACAAGAATTTGTCTTGATGAAATAATCACTGGCACAGTAAGTTAACCTCCATATTAAACAAAAGGACAGATATTTATATGTCAGAGGAAGGAAATTCAGTCCTTCTATAAAGAAGTGTAATAATCTGCTTCTGGAATGGAAACAATATTGAAAAACTACACAGCATATTACAAGCCATCTCTCATATTTTTAAAATAATAATACCCGTTCCCTGCTGAGACATATCAAGCATTACACTGACTTCAGTAAGATCATTTCCAGACATGGCATTGCCTTACTTAATAAATTTGTTTTAGATTAAATTTGATGCATTTAGCTTTTTTCTAACTAAATTAGCATAGTACTAATGTAACTGTGTAGTTAGTTTGCTACTTTTTGTTTGCTCTCAAACGATTTTATCAAGGTTATGGGAGAGCATTAGTAAATTATATATATAGAGAGAAATTTCATAACTGATGATTTAAGCTAAAATTCCAAGAAGAATTAAATGCACAGAACATGAATGTAACCTTTTAAAGTAGATACTTTAAAAATGTCCATAGAAATAAACCAGAATACATATGATATTTCAGTTTAATCTTCTAAGAGGCTTTGGTAACTTTGGAAAAACAGCCTCTTACAAAACTGTAGAGGAACTCCACTTTGTGTAGGTATTGCAGAACAGGTGATAAAATTCTTACTTCATTGTGGATGTCTTTGCTGGTTTCCTTTTCCACAACATTCAGACTCAGGATTTGAATATAAAAACGTCATTTAGGAGGATTTTTTGCATTGTTTTTTTGTTTGTTTGTAAAATGCACTTTGAAGCCCCAAGGCCTTCCTAAAATAGCAGTGACTTCCTGTATAACCACCTCAGAGAGAACACTTGTGGCCCTGGCATGGTGTGTGGAAATCCACTGGGGCTGAGAACTGAAACAGCTCCCTGGGAAGGCAACTCAGCCTGTGACAACTGTTGGGCTGTAATGAGCAGAGCAGCCAGTTCCACAGCTGGCATGGAACAGAGGGACAGTAAGGGAAGGTGCTTACTTCTGTGCTTGCTCCCTGAGGTCTGATACTTCTAGTAATTTTCTAGATTTCAACGTGGAAGTTTTTAGGGACGGTTTGCAGGCACATTATTTAGCTAAGAAGCAGAAAAGAAGCATGTTTTGCAAGAAACTAGCTGGTGGAATTCCTGTCTGACTGATAGAATGTTTTTATGCAGCATGGGTGATCTTGCAATATTCATTGTTAAGGTGCCTAGAGCCCTTGTATATGCATCCTTTTATTATTTAAATATTGAAATAAATCAGCTCACTTAAACAACCAGCAATCCAGTTTGTTAGAATTCTTTCATTAATTTTGATGGTGCTGAACCTCAGATCTGTTAAAAGTCTCCAGAAGAATAAGTCAGTCATAGTCTCTTGTAACTTCTAAATGTAAATACCTCAGCTGTAAGAAATCAAAAGTTATCTAGATTTCTTTCATTCACTGGGTTTTTAAATAACTAATGGGGTATTAAATGCGTCACCACAGAAGTCAGCACTTGGGCTTGGCTAAATAGTAATTCAAAATTACAAGAATGTGTATGTCAGTACACTAAGCTCCCACCCCAAAGGAGATATTTCACAAAGGCTCAGAAAAGAAAGAGAAGGGGAAAGAAAAAAAAAAAAAGGCAGCACAATATAATAATTACTGGCACAATCCTAACAATAATGTTACAAATCTGATCTAATTGGTAAATATACAAATTAGTAAACCCAAGGAGATAAATGCTTTGATATATTTAACATCAGGAGAAATGAAACATCATTATTTAATATCAACTTCAATTTTTAAATGCCAAGTTACACTAAAAAGGGTAAGGCCTAGGGAACTTCAAATTTAAATTACTATGATGACTAGAAACAAAGGAAACAATAAACTTATGGATGTTAAAATGCCTCGAAAAAGCCAACTTACGCAGCAGCTTCCTGTGTTGACACCCCTTTGATATTCTTCGCCAAATAATCATCTATGGCATCTTTGTCTTTGATCAAATGAATCCTAAATTTAAATGAAAAAAATTAAAAGAAACACTGTAAGGTGTTAACATAGACTTCTGCAGCATGTATAATATATTATCATTGCCAAGTAGAACTAAACACTGAAATATTGACAAAGTAATATATCAGACATTCTATAGGCACATACAAATATATTTTTAATTTTTTGGTCTGTAGCTAGTTCAAATCTTTATTTCTGAAAGAAAACAGAGGTGGTATTAGCTTTCAGGGATCTGGTTATCTGATATTTCTGTCTAAAGTAGAAGAAACTGTGTATTAGCTAAACCAGTAATAATTTATTAAGCTATCCATATTTAAACTATTTCCTAAATCAGAACCGTTACATTTTTGTGTTATCAGTATGGACCACAGTGGTCCAATCTATTTCACATTTAGCTTTTTCAAAATTAAAAACAAAGACAAATCAAGAAAAGAATTCCCAAATCCAACTCAAAATGTTTTCCTTGGTGCAATGCAATCTTTTAATACTGCTCCTGGCTTTCCCCAGTTTGAGCAGCAATAGTGCAAAAGGTGCTCCACTGAGGGGATAATCCAAAGGTCGTCAAAATAAAGAGCAAATTTCAGGATGCATGGATCTAGGTTTAAGATTTGAACTGTGCACCATTTCTCCCTTCACTTCAGCTGCCCTATCTTTGCATCTCCACTCTGATACACACAAGATGCCTGGAAAGGGTAATATGCACTTGCTGACCATAAGGTGTATATAAATAGAATCTGATATCCCAACTGTAGAGGATGTTATCTTTATAAAAGTAATGTGAATTTATTTTTATTCTTCTGAGAAAGAGCATAAGGATTGTCTGGTTAATCACTCAAAGATAAAAGAAATTCAGCATTAGTGTTCCACATAAATCCATTACTTTGCTCTTTCTCTGTCTGTACTACACTGCTGTCTTTCATTACAGTGATGAGAGTAAACTTTTCATAATGTTAGCTAATATAAGCGTCACGCTCCTTATTGCTCTGGGAATACCAAAGACACTTCACAAAGTTCATTTAAACGAAAACAAAATAGCTAAGCAAAGCAGAGATATTTTGACATATCTGTATTTAAAACAATGTAACAGTGAAAACTTCCCTCACAAATAGTGCCTTAAAATTTGTTCCAGAATTTGCTGCTGCTGCTCAGTGGCACCAGCAGAGGCTTGAGCTTCGAGGCTGCACGTAACACAATCTGTAGGAGTTGCTGCTGATCTGGCTAAATGTACACCTTATGGATATTGCCATGAAAATTCACTTATAATCAACACCAAAATGTATTCAATATCAAAATTTTCAAACCAAAATAATCATAATTTAGTAACATCTTTGGAAGAAGGGTGAGAAAGTCAAAACCCCCAAACTGAAACAATGAATTACAACAGGCAAACCCCTATCAGCTTACTGCAAATTAATTCACACTGCAGTTAAAAAGCATCTCAAAATGAAACAAAGGAAAGCCTGATGCCTTTCCATTGTCTTTACAAAGATACCTTAATAAATAAATTTTTAAAAAATCAGGGGGAAAGCCCTTAGAGTCATATACAATTTAAAATGCCACCTGCCTTATAGCCAAAGTATGAATTTCTGACTTCTGATTGGTAACACCCTCAGACTTAAAGAAAACTACAGCCAAGGGGAAAAAAAAAGCGCAAAAACTTGCAAACTAATTACTGTATTGCAGAAGTTCTGTAATAACCTGTATTGGACTGATGCAACTACAAACATGGCCATCCATCATAAAGAGTTGAACTTACTAAAAATAACAAATATTCATCTCACCCAAGCTGTTATTATCAGTGATGCTAATGTAGCAATAACACAGAAAAGATGGGCAGGTGATACTCGGGAAAAAATACACTAGGAAATTCCATCAAAAACATCAAAACATTCCATCAATAACATTAAAATTAATTAATTAATCAGTTTGAAGAAAAGAGACTGTGACTTGGAATGGACATTGTTTCTTTTTACAGAATTGAGATGAGGATGGCAAAGACACTGTTTCTTTTCTTCCAGAGGCTGTCACTTGCCTTTTCCAAGCTGCTTTATCCTTATTTCTCTGGTGTTTCCATAATTACTCGCAGTACTTCATAAAGTGTATAAAAAGAGTCTACTTCACTTGTAAGTTGGCTCCTATTTAATTTTAAATCACTCAGTTATTAACAAGAAATCCATTTTAATCCAATGGACACCTTCTTTTTTTTCCCCTTTAATTGTGAAACTTTCCTAGAAGAGAATTTCCTTGCGCATGATTTTAGTAGTTTTAAATACTGAGAAAGAGCAAACATAATTTGTCACCTCAGCACAGCTGATTGAAGCTGTTCATAGCAAAAATGATGCTTTGAAAGAAAAAAGGTACCTACCTTGCAAAGTCTAATGGGGGGCAAAGAGGCTGCTCTATGAACTTGGGACGTTCCCCTGGGCTCTGGAGGACTGCTTGAGGCAACACGTTCATTTTAACTAAAACAAACAAACAAAACCAACATTACTTGAAACAACCCCTTCACAGCAATGCAGTTTCTTTTCCTTCTTGTGCTGCTTCCCAGCCCACTCTGTGTTATTTCCAGTGCATTAAAACCCAACTCCAGTTCCACACAAATCACAGCATTACTTCAGTAGGACACAACACAAAGGAATGGTCATTATTTAACTTTCCATGGATTTCTCTCTTTCACTGAGGTGCTTTTGATTTCCATAGGGACAGCTGATTCAGGAACCAATACCTGCATGGGATTCCCTGTGCTTCCTCAAGCTATCTAGGTCCAAGAATTGATAATATTTTAAGCTAATACACAACGTGGACAGATGATGGAATATACAAGGTGCAAAGCAACGACAGGCACTGTGTTAATGTTCAAAATCCCACATAATCATAATAGAAACAAGCTTTTGAAGGATATTGCTATACTTACAACACAGTGTTTTACTTAAAACAAAAGCCAAAAGCCCCACAGTTATTTAGAATCGTCTAGCTTGTCATTTTGAAGTACATAAATGCTAATAGGACTTTTTTGTCATATAGAGCTACTGTGTTTTTTCCCCAAGTATTCAGTCTACACTTCCTACCATTAAAGTTTCAGCTGCCAGTTCCTTCATTTTGCATGTCTGTGATCTGAGGACGTTAGCAGCAGGAGCACCCTTACTTTTAAATTTGGTTTAATGTAGGTATTGCATGCCCTGCTGGTAGGCCTGAAGGCATAAACTTTTAATAGGGATGGAAAAACAGAATATAATAAGAGGGGGGGAAAGAATTTAACTATTTGCTACATTTAGTGAAAGGAAATTTATTTTTTGGGAAATAGGTATTAGATATGAATCAATTTGTTACTGAATGATCAGCATCAGACTAGCAGATATTTTATATATTAGCCTTTCTGGGATCAAAAGCCATTTCATTGATACAGTATTTTGCCATGGTTATATTGAAGTAATTTTTAAAATTGTGTTACTTAGAACTGAATAATAAGGAGAATTATAGTTTGAAAGGATGACAGGATAGGATATTTCTCCTAGGTCATTCTTTTGGGGCCTCGTACTAATGATAACATTTTTTACAGAAAGAAAAAAGATATTATTTATAGATAAACTGGTCTGCAATTAGAGGCAGCAAAATTTAACAGAAGTGTGTCCTAGAAAATAAAAAATCAACAGAACAGAAAACATATGGGTAATTCGTCACTATAAAAGATTACACTTCTCAGAGAATGACAGGTTTGTATACAAAAACTATATAGAAAGGAAAACCCCTTTTTAGGAAGATGCTATTCAGTGAGAAATAGTAATTAAACTTTGGAACAACAATATTGAAGCCCAGAGAAGATGCAAAGCTTTCTACAAGCTTCTTTGTTGTGAGGTATTAAGTGGGAAAATGAACACAGCCATGCCTTAGTGGAGGCTGATGAATTTGGCAAGGCAGGGGGGCTGACTGCAGGGGGGCAGAAAACGGGGGGAAGCAGCTGAAAGGAGACCCCCACAGAGCCACTGCAGCCATGGAAAGCTATTGATAGGGAGCTATAATTTGGGGACTGCCACAAAGCACCTTGCTGGAGCACACGACAAGTCCTTGCTGGCTCACACGCTCCACGTTCCCAACCCATAGAAATTAAGTCTGTGGGAAAAGAGGCTATCAGGCACACAGGTCTCACATGAGGCACATATGCAGACATTTTTCTTAGCACGTTTCTGCCGCACAAGGACTAAAATACTGCCCTGGCTCCTATTTCAAACTCAAATCTTGGGAGAGGAAAAAAAACCCCAAACTGCTTCATAATAATGCCAACTGAACTTATACTTTAGATGTGGGAGATTGCTTTCTGAGTGAAATGGAGGGTGTATTTCCCTCATTTCCAAGGTAACTGATTCTTACAGGTAAATTACAACCACAGACACATGACAGAAGGCACCAGCAACACATCCTTCTGAAACCCACGCTATTTCAGTTCCGTGAATTTCATTGCTGGTCATTTAAAGACCACTTTACATCTTGCTCCTTTATAATAAAGTCCAAGCCACGTCTCATTTACTTAATCAAACACCCACAGAATTCAGCGAAACATGAGGTGGTGCAGTTTGCTTTTAAAGAAGTGCTTCATTTAATCCCATAATGGAGGGAATCTCCCCATGGACTGCGATAGCTGATAGCAATGGTGTCTTTCCTGGCACCTTTTGGGAAACCTGTTGGCTGCCTCTTTGCTCTTCCTACACGTTTTCTGAGGTATTAACTGGAGGCTGAGGATTTCCCAGGGATGGAAGGAGGTGAGGAAGCAGGGATGGATACACCACACGGCTGTCTTTGTGGGCGTATGTACTGCTATTTGGCACCTCAGAAGATAAAGGGACATCAGAATGTGACAGGACAGACTTACTGGCACGCTGTTTTATCACACTGAAAGTAACAGTGTAAATTGATTAAAAAATTAAAACGAACAATACGTTTTTGAAATCTACAGCCAGCATGTTAGATGCTACTTGTTCTAAGTGACCTGGACGAGGTGACAGCCTCAGCCTGACCCGTATCCTCAATGCCCTCTGTTCCTGCGGCTCTGGGAATACAGCCGCCATCCGCTGCTGCCTCGCTGTCACCAACCAGCGCCCAGGGACACTTCAGCGTGTGCCTTCACCTGTCCCGCTACACACCCTGACCCTTGGCTCCGGTACCGATAAAATGTACCCCCATCAGCCGGAGTTCCCCGGGGGACAGACCTGGGCTCATGGCGCGGCCGCACGACGAGCTCTCCGCCGGCCCGGCCCTTCACGGACGCCGCGGCCTCGCCATGGCGACGGGGGCGGGCGGTGCTGCGGCCGGGCGTCGCTGAGGGCCGGGCTCCCGGAGCCCTCAGGACTATCCCACCCCTTCCCGGCGGGCTCGGGGAGGCGCTGAAGCCGGGTTAAACCCTGGAAAATACCGGGGCTGTGAGAAATCGGCACGGCCCGAAGTGTCGGTGTGCTTTCCAGGAGCTCAGGTGAGCTCCGAACGAGCTGCCTCAAACGGGAGCGTCCCTCAAAGCTGAGCCAGTTTCTGAAGCTGGCAAGCCAAGAGCCAGGATCGTATGGACACCTAAGGAAGTCTCAGATGCTAAATGGACGCCTGCAGTGAGCAGGTTTTCTTCTTTCACAGAATGGTTAGGGTTGGAAGGGACCACAGTGGGTCATCTGGTCCAACCTCCCTGCTTAAGCAGGCTTGTCCCGGAGCACATGGCCCTGGATTGTGCCCAGATGGTTCATGAATATCTCAGTGAGGGAGGCCACAATCTCTCTGGACCATCAGTTTCAGTGTGTGGTCACTACATAGTAAAGAAGTTCTTCCTCATATTCTGATGGAACTTTTGTGCATCAGTTTCTGCTTTTGCCTCCTGTCCTATTGCCCAGCACCACTGAGCAGAGTCTGGTCCATCCTCTTGGCATCCCTCCTACAGATACTGGCAGACCTTCATGAGGTCCCCTCCCAGCCCCCTCCCCTCCCCTTATTCTCACGACTGAACAGGCCCAGCTCTCTCAGCCTTTACTTGCATGACCAATGCTCCAGTCCCTGAATCATCTTTGTTGCCCTCCATCCTTCCTGGACCTCTGAACCTTCCCGAAATCCTTCAGGACTTCTGAGTAAGTGGAAAGAGCAAGTAGAAAAAACATTAGACTGAATCTCTGAGTAAGTTACAACATGAAGGCATTTGGTTTGCGGAAAATGTCCTCACTTTCTGTTGATAAGAGTTTGCTGCCTAATTTACTGTCACAAAGGAGCTGTTCTAAGGGGCTGGCCTGCTTGGGTGTCAGGGGGCTGGTCAGAAATGGAAATATTGAGAAGGAATCAATGAGCTTTTGCTAAGAGCAAATGAAAACTATAAGAGAAACCCGATGGGATGTTACAGAATATAAAGAGCAGAGATTTTTCAGTGACTTCTCTTTTTGTGTTGGAAACTTGACACCAGCAGGAGATCATTTTTTTAGCACAGATTTGACCTAGTTTTTATTGCTACAACTGTTCGGAAAACAGGAATGTCAGAATCAATTGCTATAATCTATTTTGGAAGGATCAAATGGACAGAAAGCACTTAAAAAATGGCATTACCTGTTTCTGAGTTGATGGCAATCGGAAACAAAGGATCTTGAATGTTTATGGGTCAATGTTCTAGTGGATAAGTCAGAAGCTGACAGGGTACTTAGCTGATATCAAATCACACTAGAGAACAGCATGACCTATGCCTTACCCACCTACAACACATAGGGAAAGCACTGCTGTACTGAGTGAATTTCAGTCTGAGTGACATACACTGAAGGTCTCATGCTGCCAGTGTTGAAATGTACTTGGAATTTCAAAATATTAAAAATGCCAATTTCCTAACTCAAAAAATGTTGCATCCAACACAGAGGAATTCTATATTAGACCTCATCTTGTCAGATGAAAAGGAATTGATCACAGAACTAGAAATTAGGCATAGCTTAGGTATAACTGATAATGATTTGATCACATTTGATATGTGCAAACAGAATTAAGTCCAAGCCAATAATACATATACTTAATCCTTTGGAAGTGCTAATTTTATAAAGGTGAATACTATTATAAGGTAAGTCTGTCGGGAAAAGAAATTTAATCTAAAGTGGGAGAGTAGTAATTGGAAGTGGTTTAAGGGTGGTAGTGCAGATACCCACTCAGCCAGAATGCCACAACTAAGGAATATGTTTGCTGAAAAGCCAGGGTGGTTTAAAAGGCAATCATCTGCAAAACTAGAGAAAGAATGTGGTGTCATTCATGTACACTGAAAGGTAGAAATTGTAGAAAATTGCTATGGCAAGTAAAAGGTTATGAGGGAAATACACATATGGTCAACTGAGTTAAAATGAGGAGATTGGAGGGTTTTTGCAAGAATAGAATACAGAAAATTATCTGAATAGTAAGAAGACCGTATTAAGACCTGATGATGAGAGCTTAAACCTTAATCAGTGACAAACTTCAAACTTTAAAGATACACATACTTGTTCTGTCATTTGGGAAGGTGACAGCTGATGTAAATATGTTGTTAAATATGTTGAAGAGTTGTTTTCTATTCAAAGATGAGGGAGAATGGTTCAGTTACTGAAAGAAAACTGCCATTAAAGCTTTTGGAATGAACATGTCTATCGATGTTCATGTTCAGAAGTTCTTGAAACACTAAGACTCTTTTAAGGAGGATGAAACTAGTATTGTTCTAATTCCTTAAAAGAATAAATGGGATAATAGTAGTTTACCAGTGTGACATTGATCAGGCAAAATATGGAAGAGACAATATTGTTAACTCCATTAACAAATAATTTAAAAGAAGAAAGACATTTCCAATTACCGTGGGCTTCTGCTAAAAAATCTATATATCCTGGCAGAAAAATAGAGCCTGGCAATCAGACTTTGCTGTCTTAATGAGGCTGCAGGTTTTGCTTATTGATGTAATTTCACTTCAGTAAAGCATTTAACTTATCATTTGGCTTTTTGGATTAAACACTTCAATGACACAATTATTTGTATCCTGTACATAAATTTACAAAGAAAACTTGTAAAAACCGAAAAGATAAACAGCAGATTCAAAATTACTCTTAATATTCTGGAATGATATCTGAAGTACTTCACAAGCAGACATTTACGCCATGGCTACATCTCCTGTGTTAAACATATATAATTCATTTGACTTGGAAGCAAAGTAAGAATTTTTTTTATGGAGATGTGTTCAAAGGATCCTGCATGCCAAACAATATGTAAGTTAGAGAGAACACTCTTTAGCAGAGAATCAAAGGCAGTCTACATCTCTATAGTAATATGAAGAGGCAGTAGCCTTTCTGTGGTTAAGGATGAAACCAGCTCCTATTACAATGCTGTGTTCTAGCACCAGTTTAATTTGCCTAGAAATGTTTGGCCTGAAAGTCCTGAAGAGAAAGGATGTCAGTCCATGGAAAAAAAATCAGTTGCTAGGACTTTTTTGTTCGTATCATTAGAGCAGGTTTTCTCTCAATTCTGTAAGCAATGATAATGTCCAAGGAATGACAGTATTTTATAGAAGATGCTCTTTGCAAAAACTGTGTGAAGAATTAATTTGTTTGAAAAAAAAATTTATTTCAGACATTGGCATATTAAAAAATGTAACCTAGAGAAGCAAAAAGTGCAATGTATTGATCATTATGAGTAGCTGGTACCCTTAGGAAATACGTTTGTGCACCTTTAATGGTTAAATGGAAAAGGAATTGCTGTGCTTAAATGTGGCAATGCCCAAAACTTACCAGGACATATCTGGATAATCCTGAATACTGAATACTTGAATACTGCTCATTAGAAAAATAAGTGTTTTGATTCCTGCCTACCTGTTCATCTTTGGTCCCTGGTAGTTCTGATTTTCCTATTACTTATCAACCTGTCTACTGCACAAAAACAGCCGCAAACCTGAAATGTCCCCAGTCCTTTGCTTTAGGAGGGAGGAAAGAGGGAGAGGCTTGGTGAAAACTGAAGTATCACGGTGAAAAGTATGAAGAAAAAAAAGGAGGAAAGGTCAAATTGTTAAAAACACAAAACCAGGGAACTGGAGGGGGGCAACACTGAGTGCTACCAGGTAGCAATCAGTGTACAAAGATTTTCTTGGCATTTCCTTGAGAGCACCTAATAAACTTAGTCATGAATGTTGGAATTGCAAGTAATACAGCTTTGTAAAAGTCATGCTCTTAAGTCTTTATATCATGCCACTGTAAGCCCTATAGTCTACACGCATTACAAAGTGCCCCAGCATGCACTTTAGATGTTATGATAAAGGAAATTTGTGCCATCAATATCTCCTCCTGGTTCTGTTTACTTATTTCAGGTATTTTTATAGGTCTGTATCAGATTTTCACCTACTGAAACATTTGTAACATTGTCAACTGACTTGTTTGGCCTTCTTTTGAAAGCTGTCTAGAAAGATTTATATAAAAAGTTAATCAAACTACATCACTGACTCAGCTCATCAGTACAACTTTTTCATCACCATAACAATATCTCTGTGACATCTAGCTTATCATCATGAATTATGGGGGAAAGGATAAACAACCCATTAAGAAATTAAAGGCCCACAAAGGTGCAGTTTGATAAAGGATAAAAAAAACCCACGGGGTATGTATAATAAAATCTCTCTCCCCTGAAGAGTGATTGTTATCTTTCTTTCATGAGCGTCAAAGACCTGGAGCTTCTCAGTGCCTCAGGCAAGTGAGTTTGAAGGTCTCCTTCATGATTGAATGGGAAATTGTAATCAGAATTAGGTTATGACTGTTTATCCTATAGAGCATTTAAAAAAATGTTTTATGTGTAGAACTGATATTAGTAACTGAGAGAAAAAACCACTGTAATCACATTTAGAAAACCTCACTGTATTTTCAGTATTCAGTGTGCGATTATCTGTTTATTCTGGTGTATGTTGGGACAAGCTGTTCCATGGAAAACTGAGCTAAATAGTTCTAATACATTAATTTGTATAGTCTTCATTCTGTAATAAATGGAAGCCTGGGTGAAAAAACAGTGATGTACAGATAAAGATGTCTTTACAACCCCAAGAGAAATAAGTTATTCTTAAATAAGTTTTCATTTCCTGAGACAAAATATGCAGCCAGTATTCTTACTGTACAGCAATTAATTATGCCTTTCTTTATCCTAATGGAAGACAACAGTATTTACAGCCTTTCAGACTCCTCTGAGTGAATTTCATGATTCTGTATGTGGTATGGCTTGTGGCTGAATGAGAATCTAACTAAATCAAAGGAGGTGCAATCAAAATGAATGACTTAAGCGATGACAGTAGAATTCTCCTGTATAGTTCTGTTCCTTGTATGATAAATTATGCTTAAATTGGTGAAAAAAATGGTTTGAGAAAATAAGAAAGACTGCCAGCAAGAGATGCTCATACTCAGCTGGCAGGCAAATTATTTTTTTCCCCAGTAAGCTGAAACTCTGAAGTTTTGCACTTGGTCCCTGAAGATTGTTTGTTCTTAATTGCTATTAAACTCTTCTTTCATTATAATTTTCTAGTTCTGGTCACACCCATTGATTGCATCTCATCTAAAACACTGATACAGGCAACAGCAATTATTACTACAGGCAACATCTAAAACACTGGTACAGGCAACAGATCCCTTTTTGTGATGGAGCCCAGCCCTGAGACCTGTGTGCACTAGTGCAGTGTGAATGATAAATAACAAATAACAACATGCTAACTACGGAGAACAGATGTCTTTTGAGGTTGGCAGATCTAAAATTCTCTTTCTGGATGACTTCTGGAACACTGTCAGTGACAGCTAGCATTGCCTTTGGCCTGTTCTCTGTTAGCCCATGATTTATAGGATGTGTTCAGATGGCAGAGTACCCAGCAGATGCTCACCTACATTTTAAAGGCTTACCTATAGAGGTTTATAACTTAAAGTAGCAGGAGTGAAAAGGTATGGAACGGTCACATCTAGGAAAATAATGTGTTGTTCTTACACAGTCTAAGGCAACGCTTAGGTGTGTCATGCCAGAGATAGTTCAAATCCTTTGGGTTCAGTAGGTCTGGTGATTAATGGATGTTTATGCTCCACTGTGTAAACTCTTTTCTATCCATAAGGCTAAGAAATGTTGCTCCTTTTTTGGTAGAGTAGGTGTTTAAATTGAATTTTGGAAACTTTGGGGGTGAAAAGCACTTTGTAAGCATACACTTCCACTGGGTGCTTACCTCCAAACTTGAAATTGGGCATTGTGATAAACCTATCCATTATACTATTGGAACTTTGTCATAGTGTCCCTACCAAATTATTTTGTGGAAGTTTCTCGTACATTAGATTGTTTTTATCAACCAGACACAAAAGTGATACTGAAATTACAATGGTGGCCATTTTAACATTCCCTATTAGTGACATGAATATAGGCTTCATTTATTAATTGTAGCTGATTAGCCACAAGGCAAACATTTAATTAAACCTTGGGAGACAATAACATTGCACATAAATTATCCATTTAAGAGCACATAGGTCTTTATATTTCATTAAGAATTGTTTAACCAATAACAACCCATCTTAAGTTCAATCTGCATTTGCACAGATTTGAAGTCAGAGAATTCCCTAGTGCCTTGCTGGTTTTTTTTTTTAGATATTTATTTCTTGATGTGTTTTGATTTGTATTTACTTACCATTTGTTCATTCTGTTTTCCTGATTAGCCAGACTGCCACTCAAATAATGGGTTAACAATTGATTTAAAAAGTCCTACCAAATTATTTACTTTTAAAATTATTTCAAAATAGTCTAAAAGATATGTTAGGTACTCATGGGATTCAGAAAAGCAAAAATCCAATCAAATATGATGTATTATTGCTATAAATGGAAGGCTTCTCTTTTGAATTACTTTTGTCCAATGCAGCTATTTTCTGTTCCAGCACTAGGATTATTTTTTCCTGATATAATAAGCAAGAATATATGCTTATTGTTTTACATGTTTTTCTGAATACTGGCATATTATATTAAATGTATTTTTAGATTCAAGCAGCAATATGATTGCTTAAGAAACTGTTACATTAGTCTAAAATTCAGTTTTCCACAAAAGCCCTCTACTTTCCATGACTTTGAGAAGATCATTACCTGCTCTGTGAAGTAACTTTAAGAACTGAGAACACCCTTAAACATTTGTGGTCAGCCATAAACTTTGTGGGCAGGTCATTTTTCTTCAGCATATGTTTTCTACCCAGAACATTTTCTAAATATTGTAGACTGAGGCAAAGATATCTGACAAGTAGCTGAGGGGGGCAAAAAAAAAACCCCTGATAAAAATAAAAATGGTTTATAGAATGTAGTGCACTGATTCTTATTTCATATAATTAATAAGACTTAGAGTCCAACCTCAAAGTTATAAGAACTTGATACTAAATTCTATTTCACTAGGGAAGCGTGATGTGAGGTATACTTGATTTTCCTTCAGTGTGTTTATATTTACATAAAAAAATTGCAAAAGTATCAAACAAATATTTGTGTCTCAGAGGTTGCAGATATTTTCTGGAAATAAGTCAAAGGATATTCCTATAAATGTTAATGCCAGCTATATGCCTGCCACCTTCTTTACTTGGCTTTTATCTCTGTAGGCAATACTTGAGCAGGGATCTTGCCTCTCTGTTTTCAAAGTGTCTTATTTATAGGAATACAAGGAAAACAGATTTGCTTAATTGTGGGATGAAAGCACTTCTGAAAATCGGTCTGGTGAGGTATTACCAAGCTTTGCAAATAATTACTTCTTCTGCTAAGACACTGAAACCAGACAAGACCTTGTCTTGTAATAGAACTGCTCTTAAAAAATTGCTGAACTTCAGCAAATGAGCACCACCAAGGGAGCCAATATGATTAAACCTTAGAGATGAGCCCTCTAATATCCCAAGTTAGCCTCTTGCCCTTCATGTTTAGGAATTGGCTCTGTGAGTTTCCTAACCAGTTGTTTTTTTTCTCTTTTCCCATTTAATTTTTGATTTGGAAAGCGAATTAAAAAAACTAGAAATCAATTATCAAATAAAAGCCAGCAGACAAAATAACCACACCAAAACCCAAAAGCTGAAATGCAGTAGATTTGCACAACTGCCTGTGAAGTTAAATGTAGGTTACTACGTTCATCTACAAAGATATTTAGATGGCAAATGGAAAGTAGCTGCTGTGAAGCACATCACATTCATATATAATTGAAGTACCCGAGAGTAAAATACTGAGGCACAATAGGTGACAACTGATTAAAACAAGAGAAGTAGTATAAAACAAGATACAAAACTCTGGGGAGTACAGAGAATATCTAACACAGGCTGAAGAGTCTACAGTAAGTGTGTCTAAACTACCAGATAATACAATAATAATAACTGAATGGATAAAGCCAGAGAATTCAGCAAAGTGCTGCTGTTGGAATGATACTTTACTGGAATCAGAAACATTTGCTTGATTTTCTTCACTACCACGCAAAGAAGAGGAGATTTTTAGCTTCCTGCAAGATGTCCAGAACAGGAAAGCAGTTTCCCAGCAAAAGCCACAGGTTTCACTCATTCTTTATGGATCTGCCTCAAAACAAAGTGTTCACAGATGAAAGTGATATTTATTGTCCCTCAGTTTGCAGGGATGTCCAAGTTTAACTCAAGTTAATATTGGTCTGGTCTAGCCTTACCCTTATTTTGCTTGCTTATCTGGTCAAAGTAAAATCTTTTGGAGAGTAAAGCAGAAGAAAGCAGCTGGTAATGACAGTTTAGAGCCATAAATCCTGAAAAAAGCATTATCACTGTGCTAAGAGCAGAACTTGGATCTACGTGCAGTTTCAGTAGGCTTTGACGTAAATGTCTTTGTGTTGTGGTGGCCGCAAGGCCCAAACTGTTGAGTCACATTCTCCCCTAAATGTGAAACAGACTTTTGTGCCAATTTCTCATGGATTAGGCTTTGGGAGAGCATGTTTATTGAAAACAGATGTTCTTGGCATTCTTCCATAAAGAAACTTCACACTATTGTAATTGTAGTACACATCTGTGTAGCATTTTTACACCACAGTTTCCTCAGATCCAGAGAATTCAGGCATGTTGTCTATCTTGCTCTATCCTGACCATCATTTTCCACAAATTTACAGGTGCTCTGAATTTTAAATCTCTCACTCAGCTCCATAAAGGATGATGCTAAAGGCAGCTTTTCCCGGGACTTGACCATGAATTCAAAACCTTCATAACCTGGAGTACTGAGCACAGGTCTGGTACTGTGAACATAAGAAGGACATGGAACTGTTGGAGCAAGTCCAGAGGAAGGACATAAAGTTGATAAGAGGGCTGGAGCACCTCTCCTGTGAAGACAGGCTGAGAAAATTTGGGCTGTTCCGTCTACAGAAGAGAAGGTTGTGTGCAGACCTTGCAGCAACTTTCCATGCTACAGCAGGGCTACAGGGAAGCCAGAGAGGGACTCTTTGGTAGGAACTGCAGTGGTAGGAAATTTAGAAAATTTAAGGAAATTTAGGTTAGATCTTAGGAAGAAATTCTGTACTGTGAGGGTAGTGATACACTGGCACAGGTTGCCCGGGGAAGCTGTGAATGCCCCATCCCTGGAAGTGTTCAAGACCAGGTTGGATAAGGCCTTGAGGAAGAGGTCCTGGCCCATGGCAGTGGGGTGGAACTAGGTGATCTTTAAGGTCCATTCCAAGCCTTAACATTCTATGGTTCTATGATTCTATAACAACCCATTACCTTTATGTTCTAACAACATCAGTTTCAGCTTTGTCTTAAGTGTAGCCAGATAGATGTTCTTACAGTGTGATTAGTGATAATTTCTTTGAACAATGTTATTTAAACAGTTTGAGCTAAGTACATGGGAACCAGCTGAACTGAAATTGTAGTTTAGTAACATGGCCCAGCTGGGAGATGGATTATGGCAATAGTAAAGATAATAATTTGAGTTTACTGCAAGGAAGATTGGAAACTAATGTCCATAATGAAATTCAACATTAACTCCTCCTGGATGATACACTGTAATGTCAGCACCCATCTGTCCTTGGTGTTGGATTTGTTGAGAGGAATTTCTGGTCTCCAGAACCCAGTATGGAGGATTCAGCCAAGATGCTTCTGCTTTGCAGAACCAGACTTCTCTGTCATAACAATTTAAATAAAGTCAGGGTTAAGAATCTTGTATAATATAGGTTTCTAAGGACCTACATTGTAATCTTATAATCATCTAATTTTGTAATTTTAACAGCTGCCTTCTTGTCCACCCTGTGAACTTTGCCTCTGAACTCTCCTCAAGGCCTCATAGTGAATCCTTGCCCTTTTCAACCTGAGCAGAGTTCAGGCCCTGCCTTTTGGCCTCTGTACTCAGCCTTAGCATGCAGTTTCCTGTCCTGCACACTCCCCTGAGAGCTGGGTCCCTGCTGTCCAACCAGGAAAAACTTTACAAAGACAAGCTCCCCAGGTGCCATCAGGAATTTCTTTCTTTTCTCAGTTGCAAATTAATTGGCAAAGGTTCTTAAAGTGTCAGCGTACAGAAACACTGGCAGGCATGCCTGGAAAAGCAGGTCATACAGCTTATGACACAGTCATATCCATGAGGAAGGTAAGCAAAAATTACATATTTTGTTCTTCCCAGGAAAGATTTAGTCAAGAAACATTCATCTCAGATCACTTATTTATGTACATGAAGACACATCATGATACCACATACAATGTCTGGTAAAAGTAGTGGCAAAGGTAGGATATCAACATAAAATTTTAGATGGTTTATAAAATAAAATGAAGGAAAATTCATTAAATAATGAAATAAAATTAAAATCACACATCTGTGCTTATACAGTCACTGATCACTTAACGGAACAATTTTGATTTAAAATTTTTAAGTCTTTGCAGCATATCTGTTTCATTTGTAAGTGTAGAAGCTTTAATCAAATCTGCCACTCAGTCTTAAAAGATTCTGTTCAGTCAAACAGTTTCATGTCCAAAAATCTTGTACTTATTTGAAAAGGTGAGATAATCTCTCATTATTATAAGGCCAATAACTGGCAGGTTAGAAAAGCAGTGAAGCAAGTCTTCAGAACAATTTACTTTCCATTTATATCTTCAAAGCTCCAGCCGTATTTTCAGTAATTGATAATATATTGAATAAATAGATGTCTATACCTTTTTATGTTTGCATAAAAGCTGAAGCAGAGGATAAATATACCTGATAATTGTATGTATCATTTGAAAGTAAAATTGATTAACTATTGTTAATTTTCCTGTGGGTTCAAAAAGTTTTGGCATTGAAAATTATATGTACCTAAACAAATCAAGCATTTCTCCTCCTTTAAAAATAATACTACAGGATTTCTGTATCAGTGATTTCAGACACTAAGTAATAAGGGCAATACTGCCGTTTGCAGTAATTACTGTAGAATATGGTATTTTATAAAGGTGGCACTTCATATTTCACCCAGTAAAACTCAGCTATTCATGTTTTAAAATTAATGTGCTGTAAGGTAAACAGGTAAATAATAAAGTGCAAAGACACAATTATGCAGATAGAGAAACAAGTGTGAAAATCTAGACTTCCCTGTCTATATTTATATAATCTGCATACAGTTGCACTTCAGCATGTTGTTATAAAAGGGTGAGGAAGACATCAGATTTTTCTGGATGTGGATCTTATTACTAAGGCAGAAAGGGGTAGCTAATGCTGCAAAACAGAACTTCACACCAGTAAGAATATATGGATCTAAAGTGCTAAATGCAAAACATCAAGTATTACAGAGTGGTTTTATTCTTTGACAGACATCTGAGTTATAATTTGTAATTAGTAATCATTGGTCTAACTCCTTTTGGCTGTGTCATCGTTTAACCCCAGCCAGCAACCCAGCCCCAGGCATCCCCTTGCTCACTCCCCCACCAGCAGGACTGGAGAGAGAACTGGAAAGGTAAAAGCTGGAAAACTCATGGGTTGAGATAAAGACAGTGTAACAGGGAAAGCAAAACCCACAAAAAGCAAAGAGCAAAACAAGGAATTAATTTCCTGCTTTCCATGGACAGGCAGGTTCAGTCATCTCCAGAGAGCAGGGACCTGTCACAGGTGACTTGGGAAGACAAACATCATCACCCTAAACATCCCCCACTTCCTCATTTTTCCCCCCGGTTTATGTACTGAGCATGATGTCACATGGTCTGGGACATCCCTTTGGTCAGCTGGGGTCACTTCTGGCTGTGTCTCTTCCCACCTTCCCAGACCCCCTTGCCAGTGTGGCAGTAGAAAACGTCTCCGCATTATCCACCCCATGTTCAGCACAAATCCAAAGTACAGATCCATACCAGCCACCAGGAAGAATATAAACTCTGCCGCAGCCAAAGCCAGCACAGCCTGGCTCACAAACACAGCAGCACACACAGCTTTCCACTCTGCCCCTGTTATTTCTATTTGCTATTGCCACAATTATTGCAGTTTTTCTAGCACTGGTAACAGCCAACTTCACATGGGGATATATTTTTCAAATGTTATTCTGGGAATAAAATACCAATCCCACTGCATGCTTTCCCTCCCAGGATTAGCTGGTGTTTGTTCAAGTTCAGTCTTGAAATGAGAAGTATTTATTCTGGTGGTAAGTAGGACTAGGTCATAATCTTTACAGAAGATAAAACACAGAACGCTTTAATGTATTTTCATTGTTGTAACTGATGGCACCTTGAGAGTAAATCAGGCAGTAAAATCTGCAGCTGTGATTTGCTTTGAGTGCACGACATGATTTAAGTTATCATATCACCATAGTTAAGGTTACAGATGCAAGTTAGTCTAAATTAATGTCCCAGATGTCTTTACATCTAAGAGCTTTCTATGCTGATAAGAGAATTTCTGAACACATTGCTTGCTTTTGCATAAAATTTTTTGTACTTCAAATGATTCTGCATCTTTCCTGCACATATGGCCGTGGTATTTTAGTCTTTATTTTCTTTTCAAGTATTAGCATCTTAAGTGGAATAAAGAGCTGATGTCAGGTGTCAGTTTGCATCTCCTTTTTTGATTCCAGTCTTGTGCTCTGATTCAGGCACTCCCATTGCTTATTCCAGTTACATCTTTTGAACTTCCTGTTCCCATGTAGATAATTGGGTATCTCGCAGAGTCTTTTTCTAGACAGAATAAATGTACCACTTTTGGGTTATAAATACAATCTGTGGTCAGTTTTTATGCAGTATTTATGCACATCTTTCCAGAAGGATTATTTTGATACTAATTTAGGCCACTGAAGAGCACAGTGAGCCATCACCAGTAAATTAAAACCTGTAGACAAATCAGATCTATTATTTCATATTTTTCAGAACGATGACAACCAAATGAGGTGTGAATAACACATCTATTGCCCTCGCCACCCCCAAGCCCTTCTCAAATCCTGTCAGTGACATAGAAATTCACAATTTTTATGGTTTCATTTCTGTGAACTCTCCCAGGGTTCATCTATTTATGAAGTGGCAGGTACTTCTGGAAAGTAGGGATTGATGTAATATGTAAGAGTAACAGAAAAGATTTTGAGACACACAACTTTTCCCACTTTATTTTCCAGAAATCTGCAGACCCAGCTGGTGGAAAATCTGAAATACTGATTAAACATGTTATTTGTCCAAGACCACTGTGTATAATGTTTCAAAGTTGCTCCAGCATTAGGGACCATAATATAATATAAAATCATCTCAGTGGAATAATCAGGATTTGTACATTATACTATTATTGCAGTACTCGTAAAAGGAAGCAAACTCTGCCCTTGCAATAGATTTTTGAAGTTCTGTGTTTGTGTTTTAAGTACATCATTGATACAATAATGCAAATGACTCCTGTAATGTGACTGTGCAAACCTCTCAATTGGTTTTATTTTTTATAGATATGTATTATTCATGTTGCATTAGCATATGCGCTGTTTATTTCCCTAATTGTAACAAGCACTTAATTAATTACACTATAACCTCTTGAAGCTATAGGCCAACTGTTGCATCTTTAGTTAATATTTTAAAGTCTCATCTTTTTCCATTTTTCCATGTGTCTTTGATGTTTTGTTTCTTACCCTTCTTGTTTGGGTTCTCTGTGGAACAGTCTCAGAATATTTCTGCAGTTCTCTTTTATGGCTGAAACTTTGCATTTTAACAGTTGTCTGGAGATAGTTTCTTCCTTGTGAAATATCAGTTTTAATAACAAGAAAAGAAAAATGCCATAAATCTGCACTAACTACATAAAGCTGAAGTCTCTGAGAGACTGATTAACATTGAGACTCTACACAGGTTTTTCAATAATTAGAGGATGTGCTTGCATGGAGCCATGACTGCTCTGGCCTTGATGCCGTTTCCCAGGGCAGGCAGCAATTATTATAGCCCACAGTAAATTTCCTACACTCATTGCCTCCAGCCACTGAAGATCTTTTTGGAGTAAAGGTCTCTTAATTTTCTACATTCTTCTCATCAGCTTGGATTAGCAAAATGTTCTACTTATTTTCTTCAGTTGTTTTAGAAACAATTGACAGCTGCTTTTCTGCTGCAGCCTTTTCTTTGCACTTGAGGTTGAAGGGCTCTGATCACAGCTTTTATTATATTAACACAGTCCTGGAGCTTTCAGCAGGGCAGCCAGAACCAAACTTTTATCACTGTCTTCGGGCTCAAGTGAGTAACCCCCACTCAGCACTCCCAAGCTCTGTGGTGCAGATTATATTTATTTATTGTTCTCAGATTTTTATGGCCTCCATGGCTCACAAATGAATTATTCATTGAGGTAGAAGGCTCCTTCTTCTGTGATACAGTGTCTTCACCTTGTTCTGTGCTTATTTTGACTAGAATTTTGTTGTATTACAAAAACACCAACTATAAAACTGACTCATCTAATCTTAAAAAACAAATTAGATACTCATGGCTAGTAAATGAAATGTTAAGTGGTGAAATTTAAAGTGGTTATATTATTCTCTAATTATACAGGTCAGATGCTGCTAGTTATTAGTGGGGAGAAAATGCCCAGATTGCTTTGTGTAAGATAATGTTGGACATGGCTGCGTAAGATATGAAACCATTACTGGTGCACTTCATAATTTGCATTTACATCCACTGTTCATGCTAAGCCTCTCCATGGTGATGCAGTTAAATACAGTAAAGGAACTTACAAAGCAAGAAAGGACTTAAAACCCTGAAAAGATCCTCTGTAACAAACTGTATTTTAGTGCAATTTTGTAGACATTCATCCATCAGTGTTTTGAGCTGACCTGAGACTTACCATTAGGAAGACCAAGGATATCACTTTAAGAATTAAAAATCCTTTGGAAAAGGATATATGTGGAAACTCAGGATGACTTTTCAGCAAAAGATATAGATTGAAATAAAGACTGACATTGAGAAAAACATTGAAACAGAAGGAGAAGGAGAATAAACTTCTGACAGGAAAGAAGTAGTTCAAAGAAATATGAATGATTAGTGAAGAAACATCAGGAAGTGTGGAGGAGGATGAAAGGTTTAAAGATATTAGTTAGAATGTGAAAAAGAAGAATAACTAATATTAGTGGAAAAGGGTAAGTTATTAGAAACCTGTTGAATAAACCTCTGGAGAGAAAAGAGAGGAAAAACACTGTCAGGCTGGGTATTGTGTGAGAAAAGGAGAGTGAAAATGCAGGTAAATACAGCTGGATATGCAGTGGGCCAATCTCAGAGCTGCCAAAGTACAGTGCCTGGCAGTTACGAAGGGTAGGTGAGATGTCCAGGGCAGATAAAACATGTAAACAGACTTTCCATTCTCAGCTAGTTTTGGTAGGATAGGTTTGAACTGCCAGGTGGGAATGTCCTGATAAAGGAACGATTTTCTTACTGCTTTTTTTATTCCACATGTTAAAGATCTTCAGTCAGGCACCATTTAAACAGAGTAACAGTTTTATTTAGCATTTCTCTTAAGGGAGGGGAACACAAAGCATCCTTTTTATCATATCATCTCAGTTGCAAAAAAACCCCGTTAATAGTGGTGGCTTTGATTTATTTCTTTGGGTGCCAGTGAATTGGTGCTGTGTTAGAAGAAGGTGCTGATGTTTATGCTTTATTCCTTCTTAAATAAAAAGGGAGGAAAGCAGCAGATTCTGAAACAGAGAAGAGTGTTCTTCCTAAGCCACTTCAGAAAGAAGAGCAACCAGCACTGCTGCATCCAGCAGAGATGAGAAGAGAGATCCAGTACTAGGTCGAGAGAATGACACACAGTAGTGTTGCTTGGAGCTGACCTTTTCTGTACAGTATTGCCAGAGCTGAGGTAAAGGAGTGACTGATGCTGGAAAAAGGAATTTTTTCCGAGAAGGAAATTCCAGCAGAAGAGGTAGACTTATAGGAGAACAGAGGATTTATGTTTAAGTATCCCCATAAGATTTTGATGTGGCAAAAAACTTCGTGCCCCCATATAAGTTATTTGCTATAGAATATGATCAGTTATGGCTGGTAGGGGAGTTAGATTTAAAATTCTAAAATTATGACAATGATAAAAAACATTCCAGCAAAACACACAAACCTAATAGCCAGATTTGAAGCTGAAAAGCAGTGGCTGCTCAGCCCAGTTCTTCAGACCTGTTTTGCCAGGGATAAAGTCAAATTAAGCCCTACAAATCCCACGCCTTAGTGTCATATTAACTGCAGGAGCATCAGAGGAAATGGGACAAGATTGCAAATGCAGACATAGTCTCTTCCTGTCAGGGATGAGATTAGCTAAGCTGAAGGTGACTTAGAAAAGTGTAATAATGTGACACTGATAGAACACTTTTAGTCCAAGATCTTGAATGAGATCCCAGTTAGAATCCTGTTCTGTGTGGAAGGAACTTGTGCTCCTGTATAGCTTGGCCTGGACTTCATGGCTCCCAAGTTGTCACTAAAACTTGTCATTCCTATGTACTGCAACTTCCTTCTCCAGGCTGTAGATATTTACTTAACAGTAACTCCGAAAATTCAACCTATTCGGAAGTTTAACTTGGTCTTGCATAAACATTCTCCACATTTAGTCCCTAAATAGGTTATTTTGTGTTCTGTAGTTTTACATTTCATGTCACTGGAATCAGTCCAGCCTTCAGTGTGATTTTCTTCTCTGCATATTTGGATGCTTCTCTGTGTTTAAAACTTCCTCTCAGCTTTGACTCATTTATTCCCAATTGCCAAAACATTTTTGGAACATATTACATGTGATTTGTCCCCTCACCACTACTTTATGAGCCCTACACATAGCTTCTTTTTAGCTTGACTATTTCAGCCTTCAACACAATATGGCAGCATCTCCTCTTCAGTGAATTCCCTACATACTTTCTTTTAAAAATTCCACTGCAAAAAATAACTCCCATGTAGCTTTGTATCAGGATCCATTCTAAAGTGCAGATAAGAAATGATTTATGTTTCTTTTGTCTAGAAGGAACATAAATTATCTTAACAAAAACTAATATTAGGTATTAATCTGACCTTAATTTTTGTAATTACAGGCAGTATGCTTCACAGCTTCCTGTGTATATATACCAAATTTCATGGGCTTATACTCTTTAAATTAAAAATATGTTTTAAATTGTATTGCTTGTATATTTATTGTTAGTATATTTAAAGCAGTAGTGTTTGGAAATGTGGGGCTAGATTCTCAGCTAGCATAAAGGATCTCTCACTTAGCAATGCCATTTTTCACAAGCTGAGAACATGGTCTATGACCTCCTTTCACTTATTGTATCATGTGATAGAAATAAAAAAAAAAAGAAACCAACGAGATTTTCAGAATTATTCTCTAAATAAGGAAAGTAAGGAAAACTGATGTTTCAGAGTTCATACATGTTAACAAATATTTTTAGGAAATAGAGTATCTTTACCTTCAGAATTATTCATAATGCATTGATTTTTAGTTGCTTTGCTGTTAGTGGCATCATAATTAATAATACATTTCCTAAATAAGGGGTGCTCTAAATGGATTAGCATATATAAATATATATGTGGTTTTATATGCACATATTAAGTCTAGCAGCTCATCAATGAATTGTGTTCCAGATTTGAATAGCACTTTAAAATGCAGCAACAAATAGTCAACTAAAAAAAAAGAAAGAAAAATGGAAAAAGCTTAGTACTCAACCATAGAACTGTGTCTGGCTTTGAAAAGGGGTAAAGACTACATAGAACTATTTCCAAGTGTAAACCAGTAGATAGAAGAGTGAGAAGGAAACATCCAGACAGGGAAGACTCTGTCCTAATTCTGCACTGAGATGTCATATGTCTTTGTATAGGTGAGAGAAAAGTCATCATAAAGAGAGTACATCTGTTTCTGCCTGATTTGGCAGGTGTATTTATCCTCTCATGAGGACAAATAAGTGATGTTACTTAAACAGTGCAGAAAATGTTTTAGTAAAAAAATCATGATACTGCACTCTGTTATTTTGGGATAAAAAAATTATTAACACAGTTTTTGACCACACTCACAGCTCATGCTTTTGTTTCAGGACAGTAGGTGGGATCTGCAGCAGCAGAGACAGTGCATTAATTATATACAATTAGGAAGAAAGAAGTTTCCAGTCTAGAACACTGAATAAGGCCCTCATGAAAGAGCAGTTCCTTATTTTCTGTGGTCAGACCAAGGGCCGTGCTGGCTTTGCACAGCCAAGTGCAGTGTTTCCAGGGATCCTGGGAAAAGGATCCTGTGCACTCCTGCCTCACAAGGCTCGTGCTGCACCCTCCTTTGTTGGGCTATTGTTTCCAGAGCTAGCTGGGTTTAGCTAACCAGGGATGCTGACACATGATAATGAAGTTGTGTCTTTATTTTACTAGGTAGACAACTGCTCTGAAGTTAGGATGTTATGGGATTCCACAAAGTTGTTGTTTTTTTTTTAAGGCAAAACAGTTAATGATAGAGTTTGATGTTAAAATTGATGAAACAGACTATCTAAATAGACTTGCTCAGAAATATGGGCAGGAAAGAAAACAATACACCAGGGTAAAGCAGCACTCAAGACAGATTGATCAGAGGGAGCAGAAAAAGATATAGTTAGAACTGAAGACTGAATAAATTCTCAAGCTGTTTAGTATTATTCTGGAAAAGTGTGGCTGGCTATGACAAGCAGGTTCTGAAGACTTAACAGAAGAAAAGGTGATCAAGGTCACATTTGTGACACTAGGAAAATACTGCACTGCAAGTTGTTGACTTTTTGTCAACTGGAGAAACAGATAAAAAGAAAAAAAAGGAGGGAGGAGACATATCACAGAAACAAGCCATCTATACTTTTCAAATTTGAGTTAAATTTTGAATTTACCCCAAAATACGCACAGAGAATTTAAATTTTATTTAAAAAACTTGGTGGAAAAGTATGTTAAATTCTTTTACACTAAGACATACCCTCTCTCAAAAATCTAATGTCTAAAAGCACTGTTTCTACAGATGTTTTCTCTTTAACTTCTATACTGCGTTTGCTCAGTTTACCAGCCCAAATAAGTTTTTGATCTTTTTTAACATTGTAGCTCTGGTCTAGCAAATGCAAGGCGGTATTCTTTTGGTTTCAGAAATAATTTTCAACAATAGAAAACAAAATTGAGATCCAAGAATGCCTATTTTTTTTCTTTTTTTCTTCTTCTTCTTCTTCTTTTTTTTTTTTTTTTTTTAAGTGATGCTGCCAAAAGCACAAAGAATGCAGTCAGCCTCTTGAAAGCAAAGTAACTCCCAGGGCACTGCTTGTCAAGACTCTTCAGAGCATTCTCTTCTGTGGATTCTCAGGCACGTAGGACGGGCTGTCTGTTATTGACATTGCTGCCATGGCTCTGGAGCAGAGGAGCTACTGGGGGTGTGCATCACATGCACACCTGGACCTTTGCAACTCCATGTGAGTACCTTCAGTGCCTTCTGCTTTACTTGTTTTTGTGAGCAAAGTTGCCCTCACGATTACGAGCAGCACTTTTGCTGCTCTTCTCAGCAGAGATCACTCTTTGTGTCAGACTCTCATAGTCTTTGTAGAACAGAGATTTTTGAAGCACTTTCCTGAGGTGTCTAAAATATCCTGGGCATGTTGCTCGTGATTTGGTACATAAGGGAGAGGTCTTCATTGCTAGTGGTGCCTATTTGTATGTTTAAAAGATAATTCACTTTATAAATACCTGTAAGCAACTTCCAACTTTCTTTTGTCATGTCAACAGTATAACAAATCAGGAAGAAACTAATTACAATTTAATACAACTTCCCAAATGCTCTGTCTAAAGTCCTTAAATTTAGGATAGAATAAAAATACTCTCAGGAGGCTGAAGATCAAGAGGGCATAAGGGATTGGTTGAAAATAGGATGCAGTAGTCAGATCTGACTAGTGAATCTGCGCAGGATACTCAAGATAAAGAGGGACCTTTGGAAGGCAGAGAAAATTGTGTTTTATTACTTTCTTGCTCCCTACTGTAGTGTCAAACACCCTTCAAATTATTTAAAATTAAGACTGTTTCTCATAATCTGTAGCATGTTAGCAAAAGAGCCGATTTCTCCTTCCTAAGATATTCTCTCTGTTACTAATTCCTGCAATTGAATTGAGTTTCATTTATGTTTACTTGTTCAATAGACTAAGGATTAAATATAAAATTATCTGAATTTTAAGTCTGACTGATTTTATTAACATAAAAATAATTAATTTTAAATTCTCAGCTATATGAAAGGCTTTTGCCTCAGACTCATTTCTTGGTGTTTTACGACTGCGTAAACTTCACAACTTGACTTAAGAAAGGGCTCTAATATTTAGATAAATGCCACTTGTCCACATGCAAGTTTTCTAATCTATTTGAAATTATTTACACAAAGTTACTTATTATGTTCTGTCAATAGCTTTTTTCTTTCTGTGCAATTACTTTTTTTCTGGTTTCCAAACTATAAGGACTCTTCCCTCTATGTGGCCATGCAAGTCACACATCTCCTTGTCCCCAAGGGAATGAGTTTAACCTCTTGAACTGGGTATCTTCTGTTCTCTGCTCTAAGCTTAAATTGGATTGTTTTTAAGACAGTCAAAAGAAACTTTCTTCTTCCCCTAGGACCCTTTCTGATTTTGGTATCAGGAACTTTCTGAACCTTCCTTATTCAAATAAAATATGAAGAAAAATCCCTTTAATTACAGTAATTTGTCTTGTTAAAGAAAATTGCACAGAAACTCTGTAATGTGTCAGACTGTGCCTCAGTTTCTGGACCAGCACATTTATGAAACTGCTCAGTTTTGTATTCCTAAGGCAAGGCTGGACTGGACAGGCATAGTGGGCATTCCTCATTTTTTAGGGGACTAGGACTGTGTATAGAGTTGCCCTGTTTTCCATGACATTCCCCCTGAGGGTCCATCCTTGGATGTGTGCATAATCATTGAGAGAATTGAGGGTAGGGAAGAGTTTCTGTAAGAGAAAGGCTGACATAGACTAGCAAGAGCTGATAAAAGAGGAGTAACTGGAAGCTGCTATAATCATTACTAGTATGAAGAAAGTCATCAAGGAATGGTTGCTCATTGTCCCACTTTTCAGAACAAAAATTTTGGAAATAATTTCTTGCAGACATTAGGTGTAATCCAATCTGCTAAAAATATGGAGAAATTACCCTCATTCATTTGTTAAATCTCATACATTGTTGATATTTTTGATCTTTCATTTTTTTCCCCTCTGCAGTTCCCATACAGAAATTTGTTTTGAAAGGATCCATGAAGATAACCCCTGACAAATTTCATTGATTTCATCACTGTACATTGTTCCATAGCACAGTATCACCTTAATTTAGATATATTTTTTAACTGCATGATTTGAGTAATAAGAATATAAAGTGTGCACAAAATCAATACCCCATAATTTTTTCTTTTATAAATCATATATACACCTATAAATATTGTGTGCAATTTTTCCCTGCTATTTCTGGATGGCTTTAACTTTATAGGAGCTTAATTGCATTATTTAATTATTTGCATTCTATTTTGTTATTTAGTAAGCTCCTAGTTTGGATAAGAAATAATGAGGAGTCTTTCAGAATGCAGATTAATGCAGGATTTTTTTTTCTCTGGCTGACATTTCCTATAGACCGACTGTACAAATGTCATTTGGGAAAATAATATTTGTCACAAATGTATTAGCATGAGGAGTAAAGTAGAAAAAGATTTTAAACAAAACCAAGTTGTTGTGTGTTTCTCTGTTTCATTTTTTTTTTTTTTTAATGGAAGAGCTGTCTTTTCACACCATTTCTAATCCAGAAATCATGGCAGAAATCTCTTCATCACTGACCACTTGGGCAGGATGTGGCCAAAGCTTTGACAGAACAGGCAGTGCAAAGGGTCACATAACACTATGCAATTCTGTTTGAGCCTGCAGATTTGAAAGCAGGCTCAGCTGTGAAAATAGGAGGTCTTTTCCCATGACCCATTATCTCACTGAGATTTAAATAAAACATTGAGAAGTGAAACAAGTTGAGAGTTCTTTGGAGAATGACAGGAACAAACCAAGTAAGCAAAGAATCACTGCTTTGGCACCAGCAGGGCACTTGTCTGCCAGTCCTCCTGAGCTAATGACTTCCTGCAAAACAACTGGTAGGGAATAGAGTCGTCCTAATGACAAAATGCTCTGAGAAAGTAACCTTAAAATGGTTAGTTTTGTACCTGGCAGTTTGTAAATTACCACAGTACTGTAAAACACAAAAGCCACCAGCTGCAATTTCTTCAAATTCCAACTTCAGTCATCAGCTGTTGCTTCATCATCAGTGTAAGAAAATTGTCTAGAAATCAAGTTGCTGTTGCCAGTCCAACTCTTTCTGTGGAGGCTCTCAGAGGCAGGAACTTTTCCTACATCGGATGTCTTCTGTTGTCAGCTCAGCGTGAAATGAATGCTGCTGCTGCTGCGTTCAAAGTCATAGCAGAATCAGGATTTTACAATGGCTCTAAGATTTCTACAGCCATAAGAGAAATGCCTAGCTTCTGGGTGTCTTCATACTCAACATGAACACCAACTGTTTTACTTTTAAAAGAGATGATCCAAATTGAAGTAATTCTGCTTTCAAAATATTCAAATCAGGCAGCACCAAGTCAGCTCTGATGCCAACAAAGTCCCTTTCTTCTCTCTCATCTCTTCCTCTTGCTTTTAGTCCACTCTCTTTTCCTTCCTCTGCTCAGCTTTTGAACTGAAGTGTCCCTCAGCTCAAAGGAAATGGTCTTCAGTTTGATGTTTTGAAACCTTGCCTGGCCTCAGACAAGTGGACGTAACAGCTCAGCCCCTTGTAGGGGCGAGAGATGAAACAATGTCCAGGGGAGCCCAGAGTCCTCCAATCCCCTTCCATGCAAACAGAGCACTTAACCTACACAGTCACCTCAATGATGAGGCCCTTTATGTTTAGCACTTTCTCTGGATAGTTTAATATGAAGTAATCCCATTAATGTTTCATACTCTTGTTTCATTAATTTTTTGAAGAAAGAATGTATTATTAAATGTTCAGTCCCTTCTCTCTTATCAGCTCAATTAAGGTACAGGAGGTACATCCGCAAAAACGTCCTCCAGCAAAACTAGATTAACATCTGATATTTTGAGGATTAAGAAGGCCATGAAAACCCCAAAAACCAAAATGTTTTCAAGCTCCCTTTATATATCACACACACAGAAAACAAAACAAAAAAAAAAGGCAGTTACTACTTTTTAATTAAAGAACCATGTTTCAGCTTTTAATTGTAAATTGTAAATATGACATAAGGTCTGCTCTTTCAAATAAGTATTTTTCTTGATTACACTTTCCCAAGTGTATTCAGCCTTTGCTTCCCAAGACAACCTTTGTCTCTGTTCTCACATATTAAGCCATTCTCTCCACTTCTTGCTAGTTTTCTTTCTCCCTTTCTTATTTCCACATAAATATGCTAAAATTCCAGGGTTGCTACCTAATTGTTCCATTTTGGTAATTTTAATACTGTTTATTACCACTATTTATTTAATTAAGACACTTTATGAGTGCTATAACTGCATGAGTGGTGTGTTTCCAATGAGCCCCATGTCTGTTTATTTCTAAATATTTGGCTGTGGTATAGTTTATTCTACTCTCCATAATTCAGTTGACTTTATAGTTAGATGACACAGTTAGAATGAGCCCACCTCAGCACAAGAATTCTGTTTTAAACCACTGAAATTTTGTGAAATTAGTCAAGTCCTTATAATAGCTATGGTAGATCCCAAATTACTGGGAATAGGATTCTCTCTGTGGTGGGTGGTAGAGACTTGAACTGGGACCTGACAGCAAAAAATGTTCCAATATCTCTTTAATAAAAGCAAGATTAATGAAAAAGCCAGTTTCACTAAGTCTTTCCACATATGATGTGGCTGGGTAACGGGACCAGCTGCTCAAGGGCCTCACACAGGCCATGCACAAACGGAGTAATTCTGTCCCAACAAACCCTTACTTCAGTGTCCTGCACAAAAGCAGCTTCCCTGGGGATTCTGCCATCTACAGCCCTTCCCCAAAGCAGTAAGGCAGCTTGTCGGAGTTCCCCAGAGCTGATTCCCTCTATTCCTGCTGGCATTGCAGAACCCTCAAATTCTCTCCGTTCACCCCCACTTCCCTACATGTGATTCTTTTCCCTGCCATTCCTGCATCCTATATAGCGCAAGCAAAGATGTACAGTATTTTGTTTTGGATTTTTTTTAATATGCTGTGCCTAATGAGAGCCTATATTCCTGTGTGTATGTTACAGAGTGTTCTGTGTAATGCCAATCATTCCTTTGACTTTATTGCCATACTTGGGAAAAACTTTCTGATTAATGACTTTTTTTACCCATGTGTGCAAAAAACGAAGAGATGCCATTTAAGCCCAGTGAGTTGTGGAGGAGGCAGAGGAACCAGCATAGGGTTGTTTATGGATTTGACTGACTTACAGCTTGTTACTAAATAGTGAAGGAATATTCTTGTTTTACCTTTTAATAGAGCACTGTGCTGTACAATATTTTCATCTACTGAAAATGTTTTTTATTAAGTATGGATAAAGCATGTATATTTTAAAAAAAAATTCCCACTTGTGTAAGTCAGTGCATCAGTGACATAGTTGAAAACACTTTATGAAACAATGTATTAACTCAGTAAACTACAAATGAAAACTGTATATTAATTGCTTTATGTGCCCTCCTATACTCATGTTTTATTAACTTTTTAATATTATCAAGTATCATGCTGGAGTGTGATACTCCTCCAAATAAAGCTCTATTTTTACTTGTTTTATGAAAATAAATGAGCATTTCAGATTAACATTTTGATTTTGCATGAAAGCACATAATATTCTTGTATTCCCTGATTGTTTCAAGGGCATTGCATCATACCATAAAGCTGAAGACTCTTCCATCTTTCTTCAGATAAAGTTGCTGATTACTCTAATTTTACATGATATTAAAAGACTTTAGCATTCATTATTACCATCAGAACCAAGTCCTAACATTATTCAGATTAGGAAGACACTAGATAGCTTTTTTTTTTTTAAGTGTTTCTCTTACAAAGTAGAGTGATGACATACTCCACCACCACCTCATTCCCTTCCCTGACTAGAATTTTATCAGAGTACAAATGTTAGGAAGCTCAATGAAAATACAGTTTAATGCAGCCAGTTAAATTGCCTGAGAGGAAACAGTGCATACAGCTTTTTTAAAGCCTTTCCCCTCAGGCCATTAACTAAGAAACTGGTCACTAACTGCTGGTAACAAACCATTTTGGAGGGATTATTGCTATTACCAGAATTCAGTGGTTTATGGCTACATTTTGTTAAAGACATTAGGAACTGTAACATGGACGAGCCCACAGTACTGGAAAAATCCTTCTTTTCCCTTGTGATTAACAATAGTTTTTCTTCCAGCTCAGATGTCTCGAACAGTGGTCTCATTATTTCTCATATCTCCCAATGCTGTAAAAAAGGCTTTTCATTATGGCCAGGATTCAAATGAAAAGAGTGAAACTATAATACTGACTTCTGGGAAGGTAAAGCTCTTGTAGAAGTCATTACAAGTAGACCAGATTTTGACTGTTTCCAAGAATTGTAGCTGCCACGGAGAACTGGTGGAACAACACAGAGCAGCTTTCCCTTCCCGTGATCAGCCTGATGAAGGCACCACCACTGCTGAACACACCAACAAGGTTTTATGTTCATTTTACATAATTTTGTAGCTTAAATTTTAGGTGTAAGAAAGGAGTTTTGATGTTTCTAGCACTCCTCAGTTAGTTCCATTTCCTAATTACTGCAATTCACATAATCTATAGTATTAGCAAAGATGGCTCAGCCTCATTGGTAATGAAAAGTACAGAATTCTAGGAAGTTCAGCACTTAATTAGAAAAATTCTGTGGAGATCCAAAAATCTTTATTATTTTTCTTTTTTTTTTTTTTTTTAAGGAACTCCATCTAAGAAGATATTTTGACAGCTTGGTTGTACAAATGATATTGTTGAGTTAGAATGCAGATTACAAACATATTATTTGCATGGCAAATGTGTCTTTCACTCTATTCTACCCCCCTCCATCTTTTAATTTAAAAAAAAAAAATCCTAGATCAGAACATATCATTAGCTGTGCTTCTTAGTGAACCTGACTTTTCTCAAGAAATTTACATCTTTCTCTCATTTTCTGTTAAGGTTTCTTACCCTGTTTTCTCACCTAAAGAATTATAATGAGGTAGAGAGAATGAGATCTATGGGGAAAGAAGTGGACCTAGAGACTAAAGGTAAAAGGATGATTGATGGTATGAAATTACCATAAAAGTACAATCAGGATCAGATTTTAAAATGAATTTTTAAGCAGCCTAAGAGATACTCTTTGATTTGTAGTCTGGTGGAATGGATAATGTCTCATTCAGTGGATAAAGTTTCTCACTGTGTGACTTGAGCTTTTTCTGATCTTTCTGACTGGGAGTAAAATGGAACCAAAGCATAAAGTGGTTTTTAATGCTGAAAATATCAAAAGCAATATTCTTAATGTCAAAACCTAGGTGTAGCAGGTGAGAAAAGAAAAATAAATATAAGATAATTATAGTGTTGATATTATTGTATAAAAGACACTATCGTCTTAAGCACCCTCTTGGATCTGTAAAAATATTTTAAATGTAAGCAAGTAAAGGGTCAGATCTTTATGTTGAAATGTAAAACCTCCTGATCTTTAAACACTTTAAGTATTTGTGAATTTGTTAAATCAACTTTCAATCCAAGACAAATACTGTAATTTATGTCTGAGCAACATATGACATGTATTGCAATCTCTATATAATATATAACAATTTCAGTGCAATTGGTGGGTCGACAAAAACAGAACTTAGTGGGTATTTAAGAGCGTAAAATCTTCTGTAAAATTATTCATATATAATTGCATCAAATATTAAAATAAATTTACAAAAGTTGAAAGTTGAAATTAGGACATTTTTAGCTTTCTAATTTAGTGCATTCTCATGAGGCATCTTACTGGCTCTGTAGGATTGATGTTAGAAAGCATTACATTGTTGAAAGGCCTTTCTTTAAAAAACCAAAATTCTTTCAATTATGAATCTTTTTTTTTCTTCCCCCACTCTCTATTTCATTTATTTAATTTAGAGAATTAAATCCTGATAGAAAATTTTAAAATAAGAATGCTTTTTTTTTTTTGGTAAGCTAATTCACTCCTTTCATGTAGAAGGAAATTTATGATTCATTTTCTTCCTACTATACATGTAATAAAGATGCTCATACATACCATTTGATGTATAACCTCAAAGGATTTATTTTATTACATGGATCCTTATTATATGACTGAATATTGTGATATTAAAATTACAGACAATATTTTAAAATATTTTAGCATTATAAAAAAATCCCAAGATTTCCAACAGTTGCTTCTTATGACAGTTTTCATTTTTTTTCCTCCTCCTGACAGTTCCCATAATGACTTTAATCATATAGTCTGGAAATGGAGCAGGTTACTGAACAGCAACAAACTCACTGGTCAATGTCGGTGTCACTTTTCTGGGAGCAGGACTTTTTGAGCATCAAGGAACTAATTTTAACAGCCTGCTGGAAAAAATGTTAAGTGCATTAACTCCCTGTCAATCACATTTTTAGCATGCTGGCCAAATTATTATTATTATTTGGCTCAAGACATTCTATTGAAACTTATTTGTATGGCATTCTTATCTGTGTACCTTATGTGACTAATGATGATTGTTTATGGAGAGGTGCCTGTCCAATTATTTTTGAAGGAACACAAGAATGCAGAATGACTGGAAGCATCAGGTTTTTGCCAGAGAATGCCTCAGGTAAGAGGAGAATGGCTAGAGGCTATAAGGAATCACAAGAGACAAGTCAGAGTCGTAAATTGGGAAACTGACATATCTCATCTAATATACTTGCTAACTAGGCCTTTAAAAACCTTGACATTTAACTAAGTTTGTGGAAAAGTTATATATTTTGTCCTTTTCTATTGGCTATAACTCATTAATATGATGAACTGAGGTGTTTATAATCATTATCAGCATTAGCTGACTAGCATATGGGATCATTTAGAGATCCATTTAGGCACCTAACAACTGCTCAGTTGTTTGTGTAGGTTGTGCCTTTTTCAAAGTCAAGTCAGTCAAAAATGATATTGCAAGTTATTTACCCTTTTGGTACTTCAGTGTGTGAAATAGGATGAAAGAATGCTGGTATTCAGCTGAGGCATTTAAATAATGCTTTGGAAGTCCTGGCCTGCTTAGAACACACTGCAATCCTTACTGTAAAACAGAAATTTCTGATGGTTTCAAGAAAAAAAGGTAATACAAAAACAAACTTTGCAGTGAATGCTGCCTATTAAAACGATTTAAATACGTTAGGGGCTTAACTTTTTTCCTGGTGAAAGTAAACTTTGTCTTTACCCATTAATGTTCCAAGGATAAGACATTAATGGCTAATTAAATACATACCCTGCCCTGATTCTGATCCTATGTATACAGATTTTTATATAGGGGGAAAAAAGTCTAATTTCTATGTAAAAAAATAAACCAACAAAAATTCAAGCCATGGAGTTCTGTGAAATGAACAATAAAAGGAACTCATTTCAGTGTGAAAAGTGGAGATGATCACAAAAAAAGCAGAAGGAGGCACTGTAGCTCAATAGCTAGAAAAGAGTATGGTTTAATTTCTGAAGAGCTCTCCTCTCTGAAGAATTAAATTAAAACAATATACATTGCAGGCATTTTTATTCTTAGGGATTGCCACAATTTTTTCAAAAAGCAGAGAAAATATGAAGAGAGCTAGTCAATGGAGGGAGTGGGATGCTATTAAGGATTGTTTTCCCAGGGCAGGAAGCTGAAATTCAGTAGGAAGTGGCATTTTGACAAGCACTTTGTATTTCCAACCAAAATGGAATCTTGCTCATTTAGTGCAATTGGAAAACAATTAATTGAGGAAATCCGTCCATTTTAATCTTACACATGAGAAACTGTATTGACTTCTAGAGGATTTGAGTTTAGTCTACCAGCACTAGGAATTCATTCCTTTTACCTAATGTATTTTGGAACATGAATAAATTATACGGCTACATATTACAGTAGGAGAGAAAATGACTACTACTGCTCAGGCTGTGTGACGTTTGCCATGCTATCCCCATTTTCAGCTCATAACTTTCTGAAAACTTCTGGCTGCTGGGTGAAATTTTTCATAGTTTAGGTCTCTGTTGGATGAAAATTATTTTTTGAAAGTTTGAGGGACTCATTCCATTATTTCTGGATATGTGTGAATAAAAACATATAGCCCATCAGGCAAACAGTCTTGTTTCTTCTGCTCTGCACTGTCATCCAAATGGAGAGTGGAAAGGGGATCATTTTATGGGAATTTGGGGACTGCAAATGCACAATTTCTTGTCTACTCAAAGTGTTGCTTAGTTTGAAAACAATGAAAATCTTAGAGGGATTTCCAATTTCACCCACTGTGCTGCTGAACTCCCTAAGCTCTTTTCCCTCAGCACATTTTTTCAGGTGATAACCACACAAACTTGTTGAACATAAGCGTTCTTTATCTGGTCACTTATGATCAACAATTACTTGGCAATATTTTGACTGGTCTGAGATTGCTGAAGTATGTGTGGGTTATATTCAAGTAAGCCTTCAGATGTGGTGAAATGAAATCATAATGTTTCAGCATGTGTAGGCTCCTTGAAATGCTGCATTCCATCAGGAATCTAATTTTTCAGAGGAACATGTCGTAGGACATGTTCATTTTCTTCCAGTTACACTTATCCAGTTGATTAAAGAAATAAGAAGGCATTACCAAGTTGGTTAAAAAAGTAAGTGTAAGTAACTTTGAAAAGACATCTGTGACTGCAAAAAATAAAATCTGACTGTTTCAACTGTTTCTCCCACCCTCCTCAGGTGAGAAATTCAGTCCCACATGTGGTCTGCTGGGAACTTTCACAGAGGCAGCAGACTCCTAAATATTGGTATTTACAACAGAAACTTGGCTACAAATAATTCTCAGCCAGTGAAGAAATAGCAAGAAAATTATCTCAATGTCCACAAACCCCAGTAAAATATTTTAATAAACTGCCTGCAAAACAAGAATGATTGTAAAAAGTCTTTGGTATATAAATGCTTTGGGTAAGAAAGGGAATAATTTCTATATCAAGAAGCTGAAAATTAGGCTTGTAAGACAAGAGACATAATTGTGGGTTTTCTAAGTTCCAAGTGTAATGGGGCTGCTTTATCCTACAAACTTAATGACAATTTCATGATATTCATCTCTGAGTTGGTGTCAATTTAAATAAAATTATTAAACAAACCTGTATAAGCAAAATATGGTCTGCAATCTGTAGAAATAAATCCTTCTGGAGTGACAGCCTAGAAGGAAATATATCTTCCCTCCAGAATGAAAAAAATTATGGGGAAGAGTTGCTTGATTTCTTCCTTAAAAGAATTCAGTGTCTCAGCAGATGATACTTAATTGATGAATTTGGACAAGTGATTGGGAAAACTGTTTCTTTCAAAGTCCTGAATGTAATCTCCATATCTGAATTTACAAAGAAAGTATATAAACAAGAAAGAGGAAAAACGGGAAAAACAATATTCTCAACTCTTTACATTTGGATAAATTCCATAAAATACATCTACATACACGGGAGTGGATTGTTACATCTTTCCCATCATGTGAACCACACTATGCCAGGTTTTAATGCTGGGTCTAAACCTGCAGTTAAACATTTCTCTAATGCTGTAGACTAAAACATTGGACCCCAACCTGACCAAAATTCCAGCTCCCAGGCTTCATTGCTTCAATATGTTGTGTTTCAGTGTTATTTTATAGCTCCTTTCTTGCTTTCCATGGGTTAATTGTTAGGAATAAGTGAACAGAAGTTAATTATTTGGAGTAATAGCAGCAGTTAATTGAAAAGGAAATACAAAATGTTTTTGCTTCAGTATGAGGAACTGTTTCTGTGAAGGTCAGTGAAGTCAACAAAGTTAATACAAGCTGCATACAGTGCATTAGCTAAATTTGTAAGAGCATTTTCTGGGAAGGTGTATGTACAAGTCTTCAGCTGGAAGTATGGTTAATAAATCAGCAGCTCAGTACATTCAAACTACCTACGTCCAAGTGCTCTAAATGCATTTGTTGTTGTCAGCTTAGCACTGCACACGTGACAGCTGCTGACTTCAGTGGGACCTTCAGTCCTACATGAGGATATCTCTTCCTGCCCAACAATTCTAAAATTTGTTTAATCAGATGTGAGATGAGTGCATCACTGAACACAAATGGAATAGTTATAGAGAAGGGACTGGAAAACACATGGAACCTTCACATTTTAAACGAAACATTCGCACATACAATTTCTTGTCCTACTAGAATGCATGGGAAGAGAACAAGAGTATAACCAGTTCTATCTAAGTCTTCCTTAATTCTGTCACAGATGAACGTTTAAGGGTGAGGAAGAGAGAATGAGCAGCCATGGCAACCCTTGTGACATTGTGACTGCCTTTCCCAACTCTGCATGGGCAGAGCTGTGGGTTGGCATTGCAGCGTGGGAGAACAGAGGGACAGGGCTGGAAGCTGGGTTAAGCTCTATGCCTCCCATCCCCGTTTGCCAGCAATGCTCCCTTTGTACCACTGAGCTATGTCTTTCAGTAGAAGAGTGCTGTGGAGCCTCAGAACTGTGAACCTGGTGCAGAGAGAAGTGTATAAAGGCACAGGCAGAAGGTTTTAGATGGAACTAGAGATGAGATGGAACGTGAGAAGCGAAGGCACATAACCAAGCAAGAGACAACTGATAACCTCAAATATCTTTCCCCATAGCAAATTTCTGAGATCTGCAGTCCAGACAGTTCTTGATAGGTGATACATAAGTTCTTTATTATTATATAGCTTGACCTTGACTCACTCAAGTCAGTGAGCCCTTGTGCTCACTTTCGTTCATAAATCAGTATTTCTGTTAAGCAGCTAATGCCATATATTTTAAAAATATTACATTTGTCACCTCATATATGCAGTCCTCGCCTAAGGGACATCAACATGACCCAGGGGCAATAGCAAGGAGTTTGGTGGACCCGGTCCCTTAGCTTGCAGGACAAGCTTACTCTAATCACATAACATGCAGTCTTAGTTTCCTCATCTGTAGGACTTGGATAAGAACTTTCATTTTATTTGTAAATACGTAAGAACACTTCAGAGAAATAGATGTTACTGGTTTTAACTTGCATCAGTTATGCCTGAATCCCAAGGTATCCCAAGTCTAAGCAACACCTTTCAGTGGATGAAAAAGGCTAGACAGAACACATGAATCTGTGTGAATAGAGCAATTAATTTAATCTACTTATTTTTATCTTTTTTTTCCTTCCTTCTCCTATGTTGGTACACCTGGCCCTGTTGTGCTTGAAAAATCTAGGCTTGGCCATTCAAAGTAACTACGTTGAATGTATTTGTTTATAAATAACACACACACAAACATCTCTGCAGTATCCAAGACAATAAATATCCAACTCCCCTCATTCTGTTTTGGTCACTTCCCAGTCTCAGTGTATTCTTGGCACAAGTGCAAGCAATCTGTCTGGTTTACAAGAGAGTACATCATCTGATGTTATTGGTGAGAACAGTTTTAACAGTCTTCCTTTCTGAAAACAGCTCTGAAACTCTGACATCTCCATTAGATTCATGTCCATTGTACTGAACGGATCTTTTTCCAAAAGCCTGTAATATTTTCCTTTCTCTTGTTCAGGTATTGCTATTAAATCAGTTCCAAGAGTGACTTTAGCTGTGTCCACAATCTTTAGTTGCACCAACTGTGTTATTTAGATATGCCATTTTATTTTTATCAACACTTAAGTGAGTCTTTAAAAGGCAGTTTTTTTATCTTCAAAACTTTCTGTTAGTGTTTCCATCTGCAGTCTTTGGGATACAATTGCTCAATGCTCAGTATGCCTGGCTGTAGGAGACTGCATTTATTTTCAGTATTTCATTTTTCAGAAAAGAATTTGAAGGAGCATACATCCCTTTTCACCAGCAGGAATTGCTTGCAGCAGTATCAAGGAAAGGGTGTCATTTACTATATTTAAAATTGCTTATCCATTGCAGATTTAATTACAACAGCCTTCTAGTAAGTGACCCTTCTCTTATAGCTAAGCTAATCTGAATTCAGATAGGTTAGAACAATGTGTAGTTGATATTAAAAAGCATGGATTAATTTTAGGAAAGCAGCTGGCCCTAGTTTCATTTAAGCAATTATATTTACCATTCACTCTTTAATAATTATTGTTTTCATAAGTCTTACTTGCAGCTTAGAAATTCCCCAGCCCCCAGTTCACATTTTCCCAAAACTCTCTCAAAAAGTTTAAAAAACCAAAATAAACCATTTGTTATTCACCCTTTCCAGAATGATCAACACCAGCAAAGAAGTGAGATGTTTTTTAAAGCACCTGCTTTGAGCTTCTATCAGGCTTACAAATACATTTTCACCAACATCAGTTTGCTCCTCATTCTGAGGAGTTATGATAGGACTAGGAGAAAGGTTGAATTCCCCAGTCGTGATAGAAGGTTTAAACAACATATCATACAAAATTATTGACCAAAGAGAGATAAACTTGGCTATGGAATTAATAATGCTTCTACCATTATGAAGATGAAAAGATCTATCTGTCTTATTTTAATATTACACTTCTTGGTTTATGTCTTAAAAGTCTCCCTCAAATTGCATGTTTTGGAGTGTCTATATTGGGGTTGATTTTTGAGGAGACTGCTTCTGGAATACATAGGGACTGACGGAAGAGAAATTTTTAACTCAACAGCTCACTCTCAAGAGTGGCAGGTGCCACTGTCTCTCTGCTTTTATAGAAACTGTTTGCAACTATCTACAGTTTGTAGATCTATTGGAAGGATGGAGATGAATAAATAATGTTTGATGGCTGTGAAGCAATTTTTGTTGAATTATTTGTGGATATAAAGAAGCTTCTCTTGTCTAGTGCTGTTAGTGAATCACTAGTGGAGATTGTGACTAATTAAAATAACAAACAGGTAGTCATTAAAAACCAAACAAAATAAGCAAGCTAAGTCTACACAAGCATAGCCTGACTGCAAAGTTGTAATTTTAGGGAATTAAAGTGTTGCCATAATCATTACAGCTTACAACAATATTTATGTGTTTGTACATTTCTTTTATTAGTCTACTGGCATGTTTGTCCTCCCAGGCAAATTTTACACCTTTGTAAGAAACAGGTTTTTGACTCAAGTCTTCAAATTATAATCCAGGTTTTCCTATTGACCATTAAACTGCTGATGCATTGCCTGTGGTAAACATAAACAAACTTGGTGGAGAATAACCACCTTTTTTTTTTTTTTTTTTTTTTTTTTTGAAAGGTGTCTGTCAGATCAAGGGGATATCGCTATTATTGTCTCAGTGGAGGGCAGAATGTTTGAGTCAATATTTTGCCAAGACTTTTGGGCTGAATTCTCTCGTATCTCTACTGGGAGATAGCGGAGCACTGTAACACACCCGTGATGAGAACCAACCCATCAACTCTTGGTGGTCTGGATTTTATATTGTGTGACTTCTATATCATACAAGATGTTTGAATTGTTAGATAGGGTCACTTGGAGTAGATCTTAGAAAGATGCAAAGAACTTGCACTCAAAGTATTTTTGGTGCCTGAGCTCTTCTGTGTTTTTCTGACTTCTCATTGTGAGATGTGTTTTTGAGGGTAGTAGAGAAGAGCCAGCAGCAGCAGATTCTTTCATCATGTTGGGCTTTCTATGCCCTGACAAGGTTGACAGTCAGCAACTGAATATGTGATGGCTATAAATCTTGCAAAATGATTAGCCAAAGGCTATCATAATTCATACACTCCTAAAGATTGAGAAGGGTTCTACCTAGTTGGGGTGCCTTTCCAGATTTAATTCACATTACTCTTTGAGTTAGCCTAATTGAAACAGAACAGCCACTTTGCAAATGAAAAACCCCAATCCACCCTCCCTAATATGTGTCTTTTTAAAAAATCTTTGTAGGCCTATAACTACTGAAAGCTTGACTTTGAAGATCACAAGGATCAGAATATAAAAATATATCACCCCTATAATAAATGTTAATAAAAACATAGAGAAAAAGTGAACTGCAACTCCTGTGTTCCCTACTGCTTCTGCTCAATCTAAATATGTTGTTTTCTTGTCTTTGTAGACCTGCAAAATTATTAAAAAGGTGCAGCAGGTTTCTTTTCTTTCCCACTAAAATGGAGCAGTTAGCAACAGGTAACTAAAATCAAATGCCCTTAGCATGCTCTTTACAGTTAGAAAGAGAGACAATAAATAACTTTTAAAGGCCATGTATGCTGCTATGCAGCTTTGGTACTTAACTGTTTGCTTTTTCCATCTGATTTGTGAGGTACTTACAGATTTTACTGGTGCTCAGTGCCACAAGACTGCGCACACTGAGAATTTCTATGCAGAATCAACACAGTACATAGCAAAACAGTCAAGTTAAGACACCTGGTTTGTGCATCCAGAAGCCATAATACCAACCAGGTGTAGACTTAGACTCTTCAGAGCATATTTTTGTCTCCCTTGCACTGGAGTAAAGCAAGCATTTCCCTGAATTAGGGTGTGAGACTTCCCCCATGGGGTTTTTTATACATGTAAGGTAATTTGGGGAAAGAAAGGGAAGACAACTGGGGCTTCAGTTAAGCTAAACTGCAGCTTTGCTGTTGCATAGTACTGTTGGCAACCAATGTGTTCACTGGAATTCTGTCAAATATCTTTCTGACAGCTATTTGGATGTGCACACACAGCTTCACCCCTACCCTCCTCAAATGAAATGTAGAAATTTGTGATGAGATAATATTTAAGAAATTGAATGGAAATGAAAAATGAAAACTCACAAAATTAATTTCAATTACATGATTTGAAGATCATTTTGCCTAAGTTACATGTCACCCTCTGATCACTTTTCATCTAATGAATCCTGAGGGAAGGCAAGGAGGAAGGACCTATAATCCCCACAGAGTGAGAGCTCCAATAGTCCCAGAGTAATTCAGCTCAGTGCCCCATGAGGCTGTGGTGACCTGAGATCAGAAGCATCATTTCAAATCCTCAGGCACGGGTAGGTGAGTGTCACTAGGCCAAATCCAGTTCAGGAATCATTTTACTGCAGCCAGCAAACAGACAAGAACAGGGAATGTTGATACTTAATTGTAGTTTACACTTAATTGCAATTAACATTTTTTCACATGAATAACATTTTTAATGTGAAGAGGTTATTTTGTAATCCCATTTTTATTTTACACTTATCTCCATATGCTATTTCGTTCTTTTAAATAATGTTAATATTCTTTTTAACAGCTTTAAATACAACAGAACATCTCCCTTTTGATTTATAAAAGATGCTTATGAGATTAAAATCATGTATGGTATTAAAATACATTAGACTAGTGGAGCCACTGTCAATTAAAACACTGCTCCAAAACTGCAGGTTTTGGTCTCAACAAAGTCTCTTGTAAAAATCAGCCCTTGAAGCTTCTAGGGGAACAATCTGGGGCTTTTTCAGTCACCAGGGAGCTGAACTCTGAGCTCTCACTGCTCAGCACAATTCATAGCAGCCTAAATATCTTTATAATTCAAGAATTTCATCTCACCTGAAGTGTCAAAGTAGAATACAAATAGAGAAGTAACCTTTAATCAGTAACTCGAGCCATGAAACTCCTGTGTTTGGAAACAATCTGGAAGCAACTGCAAGCTTTCCTGTGAGCAATCCCACCACAGCAAGCAGGCACGCACATCCTGGGTGACATGAAGAGACATCAGATTTAGCTCGGCTTGAATGCAAAGCAGCGTGGAGATGAATCTCCAAAAGAAGAATTTGTGTTTCTCTTTGCCAAATGAATGAAGGAAGAAAGCACTCTTGGCTCCAAATATTTCTGTTTGTCCATAAAAAATAGGGAAAATAATATTTTGCATATATTTCAAATAAAAATATGTTTTTCCCATCAGGTGTATTTTACCAGAAGCCATTTCCTCATAATAAAAAGCAAAACTCTAGCAACCATTAGAGTCTCCCTAAAATACACTTAACAGCAATAGCTGCAACATGGGTTTTATTGATTTTAATTTAAATAAATTTTTTTATTTAAATAAAATTTTTGATAAAGAAGAAAGGAAATTCTTTTAGTGAAAAGACTGAAAAAGATCCTATTTGACTAATGCCACCAATAACTAATTCAAAATTATAACAACATGAGAAAATTTTGTATTCATTTTTTAGACACCGTTCTCACAAACCAGATATACACAAAATAATCCCTTGTCGGTGCTGCTTAAAGATAGCCCTGGAAAATCTCTGTATGGTGGACCAAAGTATGCATGCAGTGTCTGATAGCTTTATTATATGTATAAAGAAAAAACTACAGAAGGATGTGCAGTGTACTGTGACTGGGAGAAAAGAGATTTTTAGATTTCTCCACATTTTCTCTGTGAGGCTGTGTTGGCAGCACTCATATTAATTTAATTTTGTGACTATGTTTCTTCAGTAAATATTCAGTCCTGCCATAACAGATGATTTGGGATTGCCTTGGCAGAAGGAGCTCCAGCTTTCATTTCTTTTACATTCCGCTGTTGGTCATTTCAGGCAGTATTCAAGGAATGTGCATATGAAAAGAAAAGGCACTTTAAGCTTCTCGCTGCTGTAAGAGGGGCGCTTTAATTTACATCACTGGAATGTAGAAGTCGTTTCAGAGGAGTCAGATGAGGCCCATGAGGACTCAAGTCCTCGAAGGCTCACAGCAGCACGGAGTTATGCATCAATGCAACGGGTTCTGTGAGCACAGAGAGCCTGGGAGAGGCCACACTGCCACTCTGCAGACCGGGGAAAAGGCAGCCTGACAGGACTCACATTGTGCCAGGAAGGATACAAGAAATAAAAAAGAGCTGATCTCCAGTGCACATCTCCATTTGGGTGTTTCTGAACGGACACGATGTTCAGCGAGCATCTTTTGAGCAGTGGATTCTTTTGTTTGGGGAGATGAAGCCCGTGTGCTGCAAGAGCGACTGCTGGTGTCATCCACAGCTGGGGACAAACAGCCCCCGCCTGCTGCCGCTGAGTACCAGGAACGCTCCCTGGGCACAAGAGCTGCCCGCAAGACCCAGGCTGTACTTGACAAAGATTACACAGCTTGAGCACAGGTTAATACCAGCACTTGGTGAACGAGAAGACACTTATACTGAAATGTTTACCCAAGAGAAAATTCTGTCATTTCTGAATTTCTACCTTGAAGCAGAACAAGAAGGCAGCATTTCTGAATTTCCTCCCAATTTCCCACAAACCTCAGGGAGAAAAGATTTTGAACCATTCAACCTAATGTAATAATACATAGCAATACATGAAGCTATCTACAAAAATAAAATGTGACATGCAAATAACAAACATTAAATTGTTTAGGTATCAACAGTTTAAATGAAATTACTGGAATAGTGAATATCCTGATATCCAGAAAGGATGTGCAAGGTAATTCTGAGAAAAGGGAAGTAGAGATTTATCTGAGTTAACATCCAAAATAAAACCTCATCACTCAGAGCTGCCACTGGAAGAAGCAACAAAGTAGAACTCATCATTACATTATGAAATTTCTTTTAATATTAGTTAAATGGAGGAAACCCCGAAGTTTCTCAATGAAGTTTCTTCTGCCAGTATACAAACACACACACGTACTACTCATAAAAATCAATACTAAAAAGAGAGGAATAAATCATAAAAGACGCCTACAAAAAACATGGATGCCTGTTCCGCATTTTATTGCATGGTAAACTGCTGCTACAGTTTCTCAGCAGGAATCATCAATATAGACCCAAGAGACCAAATGACATCTTTGTGAGTGGCTATTTATCTCTATCTCACTTATGTCAGGAAAATTTGTATTAAAAGCATAACAAATGATTCTTGAATTTATAATATCTAATTCATGTGATATAACTAACTGCTCAGTGATATATTAATGTCTCTCAGTTAAACTGGCCCAATTTTGTTTCAGTTGCTACCAGAAATGAATGTCACCCTTACAAACTACACATTTTGAATGCATTGAGTATAATGCAGTACACTGTTACCTTCCACAACCAACTTACAAGAGTTTTAGTATATATATGTGTTAGCATGTTAACCTGTACCAGCCCTTTAGCCAGTGAGGAATTAAAGCACAAAGATTAACAAAACCAGACCATAAAAGCTTTTCTTTTCAGCTGTATCAGTGTAAGAACAGAGGATGAAGCTGTGAACCTTTTTGTAAGGGGAGGGCAGTTGCCAGGACAGTGCAGTAAAACAGAGGAAAACACTACAGTTTTACAAAGGAAGGAGATAGCCATATTGCTGCTGGCCCTTCCTTGCCATTCTGGTTCATATGTGTTTACAGAGTTGCATCTAAAAATGAATAAAAAATAAATACTTAGAAGAGTAAAGTCATTTTCTGAGGAAAAGGCAAGGGAAACGTATCCTGTGCAGGAGGTGCAAGTGAAATATATGTAGGCAAAGAATGAGGAACACCTGCAGAGAAGAAAGTGGGAGCCATGAAGTAGAACTCAAAGGCTTGAAAAGAGACTGTAAGACATGTAGCATGAAAGAAGGGAAAAAGGAATCTTACAGGGGCAGGTCAGGCCAAAGACAGAGAGGGAAGAACATGGTTTAGAATCAGGAGAAATGAAGCATAGTCAAAGGCTATTTCGGTCTTATGAAATGGAGAACAAAAATAGATGACAAGGAGGATGAGTGAAATTTACAGAAATATTAATATTCAACAATTCTAAATAAAAGAATTTCCCAGTCTTGAAGCTGTGAAATTACAGGTATAAATGAAGAACAAGGCTATCTCTTTTATGAGGTTGAGAAGCTGTAAGCCAATTTCTATAAGGTTTTGGATTTGCTTTGGTTTGCAGACAGATGGAAACTACTAAACTTCAGTCTTAATTTTGAAAAAAAAAGGACTTAGATGTTTTCAAGCTTTTAAGCAAATTGAAATAATAATACTGAGGTATATGAGTTTTTCTTGCTTATCTGGGGCAGATAGATGCTTAGATACTTCTAAGCCTTATTTAATGCTTCAAATACGCGCATGACCTTTCTTAACTGAGCTGAAAGATCAAGTTAAACACATATCCAAGGGAGTGGGCCACAGTGATGGGTTTAGGACTGGATAAACCAAGGACTGTTAAGAGCTGTCAAGATTTTCTGGAGTCCATAAAGAAAAGTTCAAAATCATCTCCATCCCTTCCGAAAAACAAGACATTTACCAATTGTGTTACAATTTTCTATGACTCAGAGGGATTGTTAGTATGTAGTAGGCTCCCTGTAGCTTTAAGGATAAAGGATAAAAGGAGCTGGCCACTTTTGAAAATGGTCTGTCATTGTTTCACTTTATGAAAGACCAATTGGTTTCAGGTAGAACACCAAGATTTGAAAATAAAATTAAATCTCTGTCTTAAAATTAATATGCCCAGAAGCAACAAATGCTCTCTGCCCTCCACAGCCTTAGTTTCCCTGCAGTTACCATCTCTTCTGTCTCTTGAAATTACTTCCATGGCTTTTTTTGTACAACTCATTTGCACGGTTGCTGGTCCAATGTGTGCCCTTCCTCAATATCTTAGTTTGTGAGGGATCATTTACTGAACAGGGTTTCAGAGGTTGTTGATCACAATGTGCAAATGTTTACAGTCAGTGAGGGCATACAAATACGAAGCATTGCCACCATTTATTAAGTGACTTCTAGAATCAGATCAAGCGCATTTTCCTCTATGAACATGATGCAGCAACGAGCATTTCCCCTGCCCCAACAACTGCAGAGAAGCTAATACTGTTTTGCATTTTATATTACATTTCAGGGAGCATATGGTGACTACATTTCTTTCATAGCTTGAGCTAAACGTTTATCTCATGAAGGTTTACAGAGAGTAAGAAACAAGCAACTCTCTGGCTGCTCCAGCAAAAGTGTCAGAATAACAAAAAAACTTTCACTGTCCCCCAGTCAAACTTACATTTTTTGCAGACTTGTCCCCTCAGACCATAGGTTTGCCACTAAACTTTGCACACCAGTCTTGGACGGTTCCTTTGGCTCACATTCATGCAGCAGAATTATTTAGACAAGCTCCAATTTCCCCAATTTGGAATGGGAGGGAAAATGTATGGTGCTGCCAGGCAGAAGATTATATCTTTGTTTTGGTGGAGGTTTCAGGCCCTTCAGAGAGCCTCTGGTTGTGGCTGTCACTCTCTGCCACACTCAGAGGCTTTTTTTATTGTCCCTGTCAGTTAGCAGCCCAAGGTTACTGCCAGCTCTCTGTCAGTGCTTTGATTTTTGTCAGCTATGGCCAGGTCCTTTTAGTTATCTGCTATCTTTTCAGCTTTGTTCAGCCTGAGCTCTACTTGTCTACTAATTAGCTCTTTGGAGATTTCCCTTTTAAAACTCACTATCACAGAGGACAGGAACCGTTCAAAAGTTTTGTGCTTCATAGAAATTCCATATTCATCCACATCCCATACAGCCATCTTTTTAAAATTAAAAGTGGCAGGTCAGGCCAATTTAAGGTATATAAGCAGCACAGCCTGTAAAAAGATACCTTTAGGTTCTTGATCAGGTATGTAGATGAATGACAGAAAAAGAAAAGAGAGGTTTCCACTGAAAGGACCAAGGTGTACAAATAAAAAAGAAACTATCATTCTGTGTAACATATTCTCATTTTCTTTATCTTCTGGTGTGCAAATATTGTGCTAGCTGAATATAAAAGTAGCACAACTTTAGGGTACAAAAAAAAAACCACACTGTAACAACATCAAGAGTGGTCTTACATCAAGGAGGGCCCTGAGGATGTCTTTGTTGTCAACTTCAGAAGAAAAGAGAGGAACAGAAGAGGAAACTGGCAGAAGGAATAGATGCCAAAGAGAACTCAAAGGATTAGGTCCGGGTGAGGTGATCGGTATTCGAAAACAGTCTGCCTTCTGGCTCTGATCTAAGGGAATAGGCTGGCAGCAAAGCCAGAGGGCATAACAGCACAAACACACCTTCAGCACACTGCTGGAGGCTTGCCTCAGTGCCTTAAAAATTGTGGTAGCAATTAGAAATAAATGTATATAGGAGCAATAGGCGAAAGTGCTCTATTTATGAATAAAAGTCCTCCTTTTACATAATACTCGGTCTGCTTGTATCTTCTTTTCCTTCTTTTTTGACACTTAGTACGTTTTTCTCGTGGTATCTCATCGATGCTGTAAGTTGCGCCTACATTGCACTTACACAGTGTTAATGCCTGGAAGATGAAAGTAAAAACCTTTGAATATATTAATGCTATAACACAGATGTCTTACTTTTTATACTCCTTTTTTAGAAATATGGTGTGGTTAATAATGATGCAGATTGTGCTGGATGGATGAGCAGATGAAACAGGGGAATACAGATTAAATAAAAATTTCTTCAAAGCTTACGTTTGCTTCATAATTTAACTTCTGTACTTGTCATGATAGTAGTAGCTAGGTGCAACTATGCATAATCACATTGTTCTAAAATATCCTGGTGAAACAGAGCAAACCTAATCTAAACAGCACTGCCACACTTGTTCAGATAACAGGGGGAAAAATGTAATTAGGAGATGGCAGCTTGGCTCCATGGATGATGATAATTACAAATCTACAGTTAAAATATACACAAACAATTTTACAGTGGAGAACCAAACATTTCTTACTGAAGGCAAGGCTGCAAAGAGACAGTGGAATAATCTGTCCAGACCTCCTTTTTAGATACCTCATGCACTTTGTGCCTGATTTCTTTTTTTTTCTGCTCTGATATTTGTCTCATGCATTGGGCACCAGAAAGAAACATGGATTTGGCAGCTTTTGCCTTGGTAAAACTCCCTTCTCAGGTCACTGCTAACCTGGGTGATGCCAGCATGTGCTGACTCCAGAGCACTCACAATTCTGTCTGAGAGCTGTTTTTGTTTTTCAGAGATCAGGTTTTCAACGGCCTGGGTACTGGAAGGAGTTACCAGGATAATTCTTATTCTTTGAACTCATTGTGTACATGGGGTCCTTTGCTCCTGATGCTTGGCCAGACTGACAGATCAACAAACATTTAGTTGTTTCTAGTTGTTCTCATCTTTGGATGTCTCCAGCTGCTTTAAAATCTGTCTGTTGATAGATTTGGAGACTTTACACATTTTTTGTATTTCTTGCAGGTTGAAAGTTTTTGACATATTTTACTACAGTATTGTAACTCTGCTGTTTTCAAGGTTCAACCATAATCTTTACCTTCTTGGATTAATCTAAACTGGGGCATAAAGGTAACATAGATATTTCAGCTGCATGCATTGAAAACATTTTGATGTCATCTCCTACTGGTTTTAAGAAAAGTTCTGACTAGTCACACTTGTTTTCAAACTGAATTGCAATTGTTAAATGGCAAAATTGAACTGACCAGATTTTGTATTAAAAAAAACAATTCATTATTTTAATAATTTGCATTCTGTTGATAACAGAAGGTTTTATATGAAAGCTGCCTGGTGTCCTTTTTGGAGCAGCAATGTTCCAGACACTTTCTCGTTGGCATCATGCCTTTTGTCTGTCCCTACCTTCTGAATCCTGCATTTGTGCATGGAACAGCCAGTCGCCTGCTCCAGGGTGATACACAGCATGCACCAATATGAAGTAGTTGAGTACACATTGCATCTTTGTTCCACTGACACCTTATATGCTTGGGAACAATTTAGTTCAGAAAACTTAGGGATATTAAAAGCCTCTCAGCCTGCCCCTCCTCACTAGGAGGAAGGCATACTTCAGGTTTGAGTGGATGTCATGTTCCTTTAGCCTTTCCAGGTTTAGGGAATACTCATAACAGAGAGCAAGTGACCCCTGTGTAACACTGTTGGCAGTCATTGCTTCTCTTGTTTTTTCCTTATTTTAGTTATGCTTCCTTAGCTTTCTCGTAGAAGCAAAAGGATGTTGTGGACATGAGCTACCTTGAGTTTCTGCTAACTTCAAATTACTAGACCTGAGCAGGCTGATCACCAGGATATTTATCTCAAGGAGTCTTCTTAGCATATTTGGCTGGCAGCATTAGTATTCTTCTACAGAAAATTTAATCCACATTGTCTCTCAGCCTTCCATTTGCAGTGTGGAGATTAAGGTAAACAGTTGCTTGCTTAATACAAAATTTCCTGGTTGTGAGACAGTCTGTGCTTTTCCAGTCAATTCAGATATTATTTCCTCAATTTCAGGCATCTGTTACTCAGCTTATCTCAGTACCATTCTATTTAAATTAATTGCTCTATGCAAATGGATTTTGTCATTTTTTCACCAGGTACTGCTTATCCAAATCAAGGGCTGTGTCTCTTCACTGAGTTTTTCCACCTGCTTATACTGATAAAATGTAATGCATCAGGTGAATCATTTTATTTTGTTCTAGTACATATCTGATGGACATTATAGTCCTTGAAGTACCTCTCAGTAATTTCTCAGTTTTGTTCCAAGGTGAGTATTTCACTTTGACCAATTGTATTTCTTCTTCTGTGTTTATTTTATGGATTGTTTGTCGTATATAATAATTGAGGAAATGTCATATTATAGTAATTGAGGTAATGCATACCCTGCACTTGAATAGTGATTCAGCTGGTCAAAACCAGGGTGAGGATTCATTGCCAGTGCATTTGTAGCATGTTTGGGAATCTTCTGAGAAATGCCTCATTGGCTGGGCACTGGTGGATTGGCTGTACTGGGCAGCAAGAGAAAGAAGAGGGCAGCCCAAGAGAAACAATCACTAGAAAAACATTATTGTCAACTTTAAAAGAATCAGTTCATACTGAAATGTGTTCCTAGGAAAGGAGAAGGTCAACAGTAGGGATATCCGGCCTTAATTAAAAGGTATTTAAAAAGGTACCTTCTCTCCTCCAAAAACCAGAAGTCACTTACTGTGATCTTGAGACTGTCTAAAGAACAAGACCAGTAAAAGAAAGAATGCCATGGAAATTTAATTGTCTGAAACTGATGTCAGAAATAAGGTTTAACTAGTGGACAAAATAATGATGGGTACTCTATGCTGCATCTTTCCCATATCTATCCTACCCTCCCTGCACAGAGTAGCTCCTGAGGATGGATACACCAGGAATTGTGGCTATAGGAACAACTAGATGCCTGTACCTCTCAATTAAGGTTCATGAAAAGTTCCACAAGCTCAACAGAATTACACTTTTGCAGAAATAAAATTCTTCTAACACTCCTGGTCATAAAGAAAAATTCCAGAATATGATGTAAGTATAAATAAAGTCATGGATACCTGCCTACGTTTGCAGAGAGCTGTGTTAATATTTGTGTGTGAAAAGCTCCCATAGGCAATATTTCATGCTGTTTTCCTACCTGCCACATTTCAAGTGCAATATGGACCTTTTACTAGGGACAGGAATATCCCTCTAGAAAAAGGAAAGGCAGACAGAATCATGTAAACACTAAACTCATTTTCTTCCCAAGAACTTAATTAAAGAGACAAGATTTCTTCAGGACTTAAACAAATACTAAAATTCCTAAAATCATATTTTGAGGGATGTAGCTCTTAACATCTTTACTTTACAGAGATGAAAAACCAAGACAGAAGTTTTACCTAAACATTTTTTTAGGTCTTCATTTTAGGCCCCTTGCATTTTGGATGCCCAGGTTCATATTTTCTCTTTCTGTTCTCCTTCTGTGCTCCTGCTTTGTCTATAAGATATTGGCCTCTTCCAACTGCAGGTAAGAGGAGTTGTGTCAATGCTCATTGTCATAGAAAACTAAACTCAAATTCTATCAGGTAGAAGTCCAAGTGTTCAAAGTTTCAGTGCAAGAAACTGAACTCTCAGCATCTTACTGAGGTCTTTGAGATTTAATTTCCTCTAGCTCAGCACTCCTGCACCAGAAATTCACAGTGCTGCCACCAAATATCTCTGTGAGTGCAAAATCCAGTCTTTTATAGGAAAGGCCAAAGGCCAAACAGCTGCTGCATCAATACTTTGAAAGTCAGGCTCTGCAGTGGTGAGTGGTTATGGGGACGTCTACAGCCTCTCAAACAGACAAGAGCCTACTTTGTTCATTCTCTGGGCTTTCCAGGCAGAGATCACTCGAAGCTGAAATCCTGCAGCCATGGCCAGTGCTTTGATGAACCTGGGGCAGTGGGCCTTGCAGTGAGGACCAGCATTACAGTAATGGGATTATTTGGCTTCGGCTGCCCAGGCTGCAGCAGAGCCTCACAACATCCAGTTGCAAACACTTCATAGACTTATCATAAACGTCATCTGTTGCCTTCCTTTCTCAGAAATAAAAGAATATAATGACACAGAAGTTTCATCTTCCTCCTCTCATGGCTGGTTTCACATATTTTTGCTCCTTACAAAATAATTTTTATGTCTTTTTTTTCCTCTAAAAATTATTATTTTATTTTTTCAAAGAATGAAGCCACTCTACAAGGCAAAGAGTGCTGTGGAGAGAAGGCAGAGCAGCAGTTTAGGAAGCTTGGGAGTTTTCCACATCACCATTCTTTTCTTGGCTGTTAGTGCAATGAAATAACTGAGCTCCACGTGATTAATAAAATAGGAAATTTACGTAACGTCTGACTCTCTATATGCTATGATACATTAAAAATGGTAATTCACCTGATTTTTACCAGGTGCTGCTAAGATGAAGTGACAGCTTTCCTTTTGAGCAGTCAAAAGAAGTCCCTCAGTAAATACAGTCTATTTAGTTCACTGGTTTTTAATTTCCTAAATCATCCAAACCCCACTCACATGGCACCACATAGCAGGCAATATTTTCATGATTTTGTCTTTGCTGATTTGGTAAATAAGGAAGGGAGTCTCTCTGTATTTTTGAAATAACAGCAGGAATTGAAAGCTTTACAGAGGCCCTTGTGTCAGAGACTAAAAGATGCAACATAACTTGAAGCTGAGGCCCCCACAATCTTTTCCTTCCAGACCTGTTTCAAAAGTCATTTATGCTGTTACACAGAGCCTGAAAGACAACTGTGAGGCTAGTGGAGACCTGTGGTTACTTACAGAAGTTGTCTACATGTGTACATAGGTGGTCTGCAGATTTTGCCATCCCTTTCTTGCTGTCTCAGTCTTTTCTCCTTTCAGGAGAGAACTGGCAGATCCCTAAAAATGCTATCCCATTTTTTAACAATTGAACTAATTTAACTTTTGTCCTGACAGGACAAAAATCCTGGTGATATCTGGCAAAGTCATGGGGATAATATAGCTGGCTATAGATGGTTGTGTAGAAGGGTTTTAAGCCCAGAGGAAGTGAGAAGAGGAAAACAAGCTAACAGGAGATAATCCCAAACAAAATGGAAACAATTAATGGAAGCTGCTAGGAGAGAAAAGAAAGGAAAAAGTCAAAAAGTGAAGAAATTAAATGCAAGAACATCTATCTGTTTTAATTTAGGGATGCTATAGCTGTGTTATACTGCTGCTCTAAAGAAGACTGAGCTTGTTCTCAGCCCTGCAGGACTGGTGCATTTCCCTCTCAGCTTGGGGTAGGTGAGCAGAAGTGCTGCAGGCAGTCAGTGCTGTTGGCAGTGTGGAATGGGGTTTCACCTCCAGCCTCCACCAGATCCAGAAATGAATAGGAAGTATTGTCCAAAATGCAGGTCTGAAATATATTGAAACAAGACTAGAAATACTCCATTTCCTACTCTATTTGTGATTTAACCTACCTATCTCCTGCTTCTAGACCAACAGGTAAATGGCATGTAATACCCTCAGCCCAATGCTAATTCAAAATGAAACACTGTCCAGCCCATAGCTCTGCCAGAGAAATTTAACATGCATTTTGAAGGTGGAAGAGAGGACACTGCTTATGTTGATTAGAAAAAGATACAGGGATTTGGGCGGGGGGGGGGGGGGGNGGGGGGGGGGGGGGGGGGGGGGGATCAGCAGGCAAAATCCTACAGGAGTAGGAAAGTAAGCAGGACATAATCAAACGATGTATAGTTTTGTCAGTGCTCAAGGAATATACAAACTAATAATCAACGTGATAGTTGACTGTTCTTGTGCCAGTTCTCAGTAGCTCCTTAATCCTCACCTTACTCAGGAAGAAAAGGATTTTTGAAAGAGGAAAGGGTCCAATTACTTTTCAAACTAGAAAATAAAGACAACCTAAACACATTGAAACTAATCTAGAAGATGGATCACTTCCCATGCATTCCAGCTGCATGTCCTTTTGGTGACAGAGATGTACCTTCCTGGGCATAACAGCCACATGCACAAGAAGGTAGAGGAAACCTCAAGACTCAGATTCATAGAATACAGGTATTTCATATCTTCCATATTCAGTTCAGTTGGTTTTTAACTTTAAAAGAATTTTTGTCTCTCAAACAATGTAGTGGTAGATGAGAAGGGTGAAGAGTATAATTAGAAACAAGTAGGATATGCAAAAACACAACTTCCCTGTGCCAGAGCAGCATTGAGTTTCTACCTGGTCCCTTTTGGGCTAAGCTGTTTGATCAGCTTCCCTCAGTCTCTGTGGATGTCCTTATACCACTTTAATTGAAGGACCCCTGTTCTCTTTTTATTTTTGCTCTATGAAAAATGCATTGGAGATGTCTTATAATGAACTTTGATATGGTGAAATGATAATAATGTCCTAATTATATATAAAAATGTAATTACACTTGCTACTATTATAGAAAAACTCCCTTTATAATGAAGTGTTATGTTAGAAAAAAAGATTTCATTATAGCTGGATTCCTTTACTTGTTAATTTGGCCTGTGATTCATCGCTTTAATATTAAAAAAAAATTCTAAGCTACTTTTGATGTTTCTCATTTATGGTTCATTTCTCTGCTCTGGCACCTTAAGATGCCAAAAATTACAAACTTATTTAAGATGTACTTAAAAATGCACTAGTTCTTTAAAAGGAAAATTGGAAAAAAAGGAATAAGGTTACTTCTTCTGGTGAGAATATTTTATAACAGAACATGGAACCAGGTTAAATACCATGGCCATGTTCTCACTGACCAATTGCCTTGTTATTAAAACTTTCCTTCTCAGCATATTATTAAAGCTAGTATCAAATACTGATTATTGCTAAGGAAAGGAAGAATAGTATTAAAATAGCTCATTTGGAAAGATCAGTTCATTAAAAGAAGCATCCAGTCACTTCTAAAAGTTGTAATCAAGTGACAGTCCCGAGCAAAAGCTGAAAAAAAAAAGAAAATGAAAGAGAGAAAATTAACATAATGTGATCTCAGGTCTAAAATAACAAGATTGATAATGGGTTCAGAATATTTTCCCTCCTGTATCATGAAAAGAGGACTCCATGTGTTTTCATGTGCCAGCAAGTTTCCCACTGCATTATAAAGTAGTTTGCAACCAATCAGTTGGTGAAAAGCCAGAAGGGGAAGCTGTGGTAAGGCAGTGATTTTCTAATGATTGGAAAAGAGAACACTTATTTTCTAGAGCAGGAAACAGCATTTCTCAGACCAAAACAACATGACTTTGAGGTGATAGAATAATCAATTACACTAAACATAGCCACTGTAAACAAAAATCTCCTAAGATTTTTAAAATGTTTTAAATGTTAATGATTTTTAAATAAAGTTTACATCCTGGCTTTTTTCAGCTTTCTAAGTAAAGAGCTTCAGTTTCCTTTTGAATGGAAGACTTCTGATCCTGTCCATTTGCTGTTTCCTCCTCTTTGTGGATGAAAGGTGGCCTCACTAGAGGAGGATGTTCTCCACTAGCCAGCAGCTCTCAGGGCTCCAGCCCTTGCTGCAGTGGGTAATGGTTCTACCTTGTTATAGAAGTATGAGGAAGAGATCTGTGCACCTGAAAGCTGCTCTGTATGGACACCTAATGGAAGAGATTTCTTTTTCCTAAAGCCTTGCCTCATTTCTGTCTTTAGGTCATTACAGCTGTAACACCACTGATGATAAAATCCATTTAACTATAGTCAGAGCTAATGTATTCTGTATGATGTTTATACTGCATCACACCCTCCACTCTTGCTCCCTTGACAGAAACCTGTGTGGAAATGGCTTCCCACCCTCTTTACATCCATATACTTCTGCTGGTCAGCAAACCAAGGCTGAAAGACTCTGAAGGGCTTCCTTACAGGTGCAGTAGTGTCTGGTATGTTTTCCTCAAAATACACACTTGCAAAGCTGCACAAGGTAAGAGCCTCTGTCCTGTAAAGGTTCTTACACAGAACATCTAGGTACCAAGAATTGTAGTCCACATAACTTTCCTTGCTTCATTTTGCTTAATTGAATAAAGAAGAGATCCAAGAACTCTTACTGTTAAACAAATATGGAAAAAAGCGAATTTGAACATAAATATTCTAACTTAATTGAGACTGTAACTTTCCATCTACGTAATTTTATCTGCATTGGTCAGGAATCACAATACAAGAGTAGGCAGCTCTTCCAGAGCATCCTTGCAAAACACCCTCTCAATGAGATCTTAGAGCAGGACTGCATTATACTCTTAGTGATTAATTTCTTCAGCCAGCAAATCAGATTCTCATCTTACTGTGCATTTCAGCTTATACAATTCAGTCCACGGAAATAATTTAAATGAGGCCCAAAACCTGGAAGGCTGAGAGAGGAAGGCACATGCTGAAGACCATAAGAACAAATCAGCAGTAGGATCAGGACACAGGCAGATTAGCAACAGGTTGAGCTGTACTTCCAGCTATCATAGTGAAACAGCTCATTCCTTTTCCATTTAAAAGCCCCCCAGCCTATTAGTCAACCTATTTGAAAAATCAGCACAAGTGTTTGCATGTCTAATAGCATAAATTCTGAGGATATTTTTGGTTTTGGAGTTGGAGAGTCCAGATAATTAAAGAAAAATGAGATCAAATTAAGTGTTGGCACTGAATATATGCATTCCTAACCTACTGCATTCTGTAGCACTATTCCCTTTTCAGAGAGAAACAAAAGTAATAAAATCAGCAGGAATGTGAGGAAGGGCAGGATAGAGACTTTTAAAATGGAGCAGCAGCTGTAGTCTCCAACAGGGAAGCAAGTATCAGCCAGGAGATGCAATCCCATGCACTGCCACAATGCAGAATTCCCACCAAGTTTTTTCTCCTCTGACAGAGGAGCACTCACATGAGTAACAGCAGATGAAGCAAAATTGGTTTTGTAGAGGAAAACTAGTTACAATTTTAATCACAGAAGAAGTTTGAATTAATAAAAAGGCATATTTTACTCTGTTCCCTTTTCAGCCTTTTGCGAAGACTGTGTTGGGATTCCTCTGATGTTTTGGTAGAGATTTTTGGAGTGTTGTTTCTGATCATACTAAAGCAATTGGAAAATGAAGAGTTTACTTTCTGCTTGGTTAAAAACACAGGGAAACATTTTAAGAAATGCTTATTTCAGACTTGATTTTGGTGCAGCCTATGGCATTTCTGATTCCGAACAGATAGTCAGGGTTGGACAGAGTCTTGTCTGCCAACAGTGCTTTCTCCCAGACCCTTGCAGCATCTACCCCAACATATTGTCTGGTGGCTGCACTGATGGGGCCCTGGCAGGGCTATAGAGCTCAATGGTCATTTAAACTCATTTACTGACAGCACTTCTCTGGCATTCAGAGATGCTAATGTTGACGTAGCAGGCAAGCGTTTCTCCTGTTAGCAAAGCCTCACACAGCAGAGCAATCACAGCCATTTTTGACAGAAAGCACACCTTTGAAGGCTTTAAGATCCTTGCAGCCTTTAAAAATTTCATTCTAAGCTAGCCAGTTGCAAGATATTTCAAAAGCTTAAGCTCCCCATGATCAAAGGCGCTCCTGAATCACACTATTATGTTCTCCTCCTTAAATCCTGTCTGCTTGGCAGTGTTGGGGAGGAATTTGGCAATTTATTGCTCCTACTCGTGAAGCATATTGAAACATGCAAACTGCATGCACAGAGCTCCTCCGCAGTGTCAAATCTTCTGTTGACATCTCAGGATGTGACAACACATAGCACTATTTTGAGAAAACCAGATTGCTGTTTATCCCACCACTTAATTTAGAAAGCAGAAAAGTGATCAATGTTTAGTAATACCATTGCAGGCAAGAAAAACATGTAGGTGCCACTTTGTAGTCATATACCTTGAAAGTAACATCTATTTGAAAATAAAATTGGGGACAAAATTTTCAGTCTCTGACTTGAAAATTTCTTGCCATTTTTTTCCTTTGCTTTCCTGTCTGCAAAGCAGGATGAATCCAGATAGCTCTGTGCAAGTACCAGGTGGTTCACCATAAATGATGGTTGGCCATACAGCTCCTCACCTGTGTTTTATCCATCTGGGTTTATTAGCATAAAGTAAAAACATTCAGTTCTAAACTATTTTATCTCTCTGTGTGAACAAATAGCTGAACGTCACTAAATGTTCAAATTGTCCATGGAACCTACATGATTACTTATCCTTGTCATTATGATAAACACAGCTTCTCTTCTTGTCAGGAGGGGAGAAAGAGGTTGGGATAAAAATTAGGTATATTGCAGCCTAGTAATGGGCTTTAATTCCTATCTGTTGGCTCAAGTTTGAGGAGAAAGGACAGGAAGGCAACAGCTGTTCCCACAAAGAAAATGAGCTCTGAGAAAGACACCAGCTAACTCTGTTTCTTATATGGGTCTGTGACCAACTATTACCTGGTTGTATTCTCTTGTAGTCTAAACCCTGATCTTGGCTTTTAAATACTTGGTTTTCTCAAATTGAAAAAAAAAAAAAATTAAAAAAATCAAATTACAAAATATTAGCACCTGTGGCCACCTCCAAAAGATTTGAATCAGACTCCCCATATTCTGCATGCAAAATGAACATGCAAGCAAATATATAAGAATTAGTATTCTCATCTGCCAGTATCTTCAAGTTTTGCAGATGCCTACATAATACAAATACACATTTGGTTCTGGTTTTACACGCATCTGTTCATGAGAAGTTTTGACATTTTTTAATCTTTATCTTATCTGAAGTCACAGGGAATATGCACCATTTTTAGAAGTACCTGTAATCTCCACTAAGCAAAACTGAGAGAGAAACACCTAGGACACTCCAGCAGGCCAATGCTCTGGCATTTCAAGTTTATCCCAGAACTAGCAAGCAGGATAAAGAGATTTTTAAGCTGGAGAAGAAATTATACTCTCTAGCAATAATGTCTGACCAGACAAGTGATCTATTGTAAAACAGATTTTTGTCTAAGCAACAAAAAAGACTTCAGTAAAAGCTCATATTGCTTTCCCTTTGCATACAAAGAGCTGGAGTTTTGTGTAGCAGAAGCAATTCCATTTTTGGGGCAGAAGGAAGGGTAATATTTGCCTCAGTGTAGCAATGGCAGCTGCATAAGGGAACCCAGATAATTTTCTAAGTCCTGGCAAATCTGAACTTTATGAATGCACATAGATGACCAAAAAATGGAGAAGCCATAAGCAGAAGCTCGGTAGTGCAGCAGAGGAAGCCACACACACTCCTGGCGCTTCCAGCTAAAGCTTTGTTCTCAATGCTGGAAAGCCACAAGACATTTTCACTGACTGTGACACAGAGGAAGCACACCACAGCAACACCAGTGAATTTTATGTAATTTTAAGTTTCTCAGGGTTAAGTTCCTCATAGACAATCGCTTGCTTTATGAAAGAGCCTACCATATCTCAACTGGAATTATTAAGAGTGTTCATGAAGTGAAGCTCAGTCAGCCTGATTCAGTGCAGCGAAATACCCAGTGAAGTTTGCAAAGAAGTCAGGTAGCTAAGTGGTAACTCTCTGACAGCTGGGAAAATAATGCAAATAAGAAACATAATTTCAACATTAAAAATAAAAATAAATTATATATTTGGGGAAGAAAAACCTATTGACTCAAAGCCAGGGAATGAATAGGAAGGTTCTTTTAATGCTGCATCTTGAAGAGAAGCCACGGCACCAATCACCAGCATATGTACTACAAACAGGAGCTCCTGCATTTCATCATAAACTGTAGTGCTACAACAGGACAAACTGCTGTTGATAGCAAACCAAGAAGCCCACAAAGTCTGCATAGAAACTTTGCTGACTTTTGAGGGATTATTAATTTTTAACAGGTTATTCAATTTCAAATATTTCAGTTGAAGAGCCTTCATTTGAAAATGCTACTTTTACATCCATGGTGAAGGTAGGAATTGTGGAGGCTTTCAAACACATACTAATACACCTTTAGAGAGTATTGACTGAGAATCCCTGTTGCAAGTAATCTCTTGTAGATTTTCCTTGTTTCAAATAAAACTATCGATACACCATTAATAAACTGGAATGTCAATTACTCTTATTCACAGAAATGTCACAAAAGGCAGATGATCTGCCCCAGGAGCTGTACAAGCTGCAGACTGAGTCACTAGACAGCAAGCAGCAAAATTGAGCTAAAGCACTGATTTTTAAAATTCTGTTGATTTTGTGTACTGCCAAAAACTTCTTATTCAGAATTATGGCAGCTTGAGTCCCAGTCTTTGGGGAATATCTGCAAGACATTTGAGTGTCTGATTCTTCAAGTAGCTCATTAGGGTGATGAAAAGCCACATGATGAAGGGGCAGTACCATCCATGAAGAGCTAGGGGTTCCTGTTGTCTTGAATTATTAATAAGTCAATATTCAGTGGACTGTTCCTGCCTGCCTGCCTACAGCAGGTGGTACCCCACTGCCTTTCACTTGGAAAGCAGCTGCTTGCTCTGAGCCTCCCCAGAGCTTGCTACAGTCATTTGTTCGATTTAAGACAGACACTGTCATTATTCCATGCAGCACTTCACAGAAATATTTCCTACTAAATGCTTGAACCATCTGAGCAGCACTAGGCAGGCTGCAGGCTTCATTAATAATGCATCCCTGCTTATCAATAGATTTAGACAACTGGTATTTAGAAGCTCCTTCAGAAGGAGTGGATTTTTTCACACCAGTTAGCTTCATTCTGTCAGTTCCTTGATGTAGACATTACATCCAACTGAGTTCTGAAAGGCAGAGGTGCTAAAATTGTATTTGAGCTGCTCCCTTGCTTTGGAGAACGATTTGACTGATGTAACTCTTCAGATCAATTCCTCTGTTATTTTATTCTTTTGCTGGTTTCAGGGTTTGGGGGGAGGGGTGGAGGGCAAGGTTACATTTACATTAAAATGGGAATTTACCTTTATCTTACTTGAAATACATGGAAACATTGGCTTCACATTCTATAGGTTTCACTAGAGCATCTCTGGACTCAGCTCACAAACGAGGGGGGAAGATGCAGTATTAGATACCTTATGATTGCAGAGAACTGTCAAGCACATTTGGCAAAGCATTCAGGATGCTAAATACAGATTAAAAACCATTGAAGTGCTGACCAGATCAAAAGCAGTGTGAAAAAGTACTTCATTTAGGGAAAGGAAGAAATTTAATATAGGGAAAGGGAAAATAAAGATACAACTCCATTTTGGGGAAAAAAAAAAAAGTAATAAAAAGAAAGCATCTTTGTATAGCTGTGTCATGATTATAGAGAAGAAGCACTCATATCCATTTTGATACTCCTACTAAGCCTTCCTTCTGGATCAGATTTCCTTTCCATCACCCCTTTGCTGAAGCCCACAGCCTTCAGATGGATTTCAGCAATTTTCTTTTTTGCTGGGCTGGTTCTATTTGATATCCAGAAACTGGTTTTTTTTTGTTTGCTTCCAGTTTTTATGAAGCATTCAAACAAATGGTTAGAAATATGCACAGATCTCCCAGATATTATCATCTTTATTTATGATTTATAGAAATATCTTTCAGCTTTGTTACCTTCATCCCTGCAAGTGAAAAAGCTGCTGTTTCCTGCAGTTCCTGCCTATTTGTCTCTAGAGATCCTCATTTCTAGCTGATGTGCACCATCCACTCAGCAAGTTCATATTTTTTGGTAGACCTGGAATGCTCCAGTGCTTTCACATCCCCCTTGTCTCTGACTTGCATGGGGAAACCAGTCTACACAGCTTGCTTGCTTGATTTCTTTCTTTCTTTCTCTATTTGATTGACATAATTCCTTGATTCTTAATTATAGGAAATTTTCTAAGTGTTTTTTTTTTTTTTTTAACTGCAGGAATTAATTGAGAGAGAGACATCAGCAGAAAGTATGAAAATATTGAGGTACAATAGTAATGGACAAAATTTGCTATCAGGCTAATTGCAGATTGCTTTTACTACAGATTGTTTTCAATGTAGAATTGCTAGTTGCTGCTCCAAGGACAGAATTGAGATATGGGCAATAAAGCCAGAGTTTAAAAAAAATAAATAGTTTGTTCTGAGAATTTTATGCAACTATAAGAGAAATGAAGTTATTCTGCTCACAACTCTTCTAACTCCTTTAAATTACACAGTGGGTGAGGCTTTTCATAATGACACTTATTACAGGGGCTTGAACTGAAAGGACCTCTTTGGAAGTAGTTTGCATCCTACCCCTGTCCACTGCAACTAGGTCACACATGATTTCTCTGAAGATGTAAGAGCATATTTCAGAAGGATGACTTTAGGATCAAAAGGCAGTTCAATCTCTTTGCCTTTAATTCCACAGCCTAGCTAAGAGGTGCCAGTGGTAACTAATTCACAGCTCTGTCCACCAGAAACTATTTAACTGTTTTTAAAAACTTGCTTATTAAATTAGGTATGATTATTTATGCCAGAGATACTGTAAGATACAGAGAGGCAATGTATTAATCAGGTTTTTTTATGTTTTGTTTTCTCTTTTAAAGGATAAATTCCCTGATGCCATCATTAGGAGCCTACAAGAAAGACAGAGACTATTCACAAGAGCAGGTAGTGGCAGGACAGGGGGTATAAAAGGCAGGACTTCACTGAAAGGGAGTAGGTTTGGATTAAATATTAGGAAGAAATTCTGTACTGTGAGGGTGGTGAGGCACTGAGACAGGCTGCTCAGAGAAACTGTGGATGCCCAGTCCTGGAAATGTTCAAAACCAGGCTGGATGGGGCTCTGAGCGAGTGAAAGATGTCCCTGCCCATGGCAGAGGGGGTGGAACTGGATGATCTCTAAGGTCTGTTCCAACCCAAACCATTCTGTGATTTCATGATATCCCTCTAACAGGGTAAAATTCATCTGCCATGAACAAAGTTAATTAATTAACAAATTTTTCTTCCCCATCTATGTACAATCTTGATCTATAACTTCACATCTTCAGTAGCCAGGAAAGTACAGTAGATGAAAGGAAGGTGCAAAAGCCACGAAAGACCAACGAAACAAAAGCAGCAGCTCTTCCTGAAGCTGAAGCAGTAGAGCAGCAGAGCTTCACACTTTGGCTTGGAGGTGGACAACACCTTCTAATTCAGCCTGTTGTTCACCAGACAGTGTGATTCCTCACTACCACCACAGGAAATTATTTCACCCTCAAGTTAATCTGATTTTTAAACTGCCATCCAATCAGAATTAAAAAAAAAAAAAAAGAAAAGAAAAGAAATAAAAAAAGGATACCTCTAAAACAGGTTTAATAATTTTTAAAGAGGTTTTAAATGATACTCACTTTATCAAGCTGATGAAAATGACAGTAGTGTCAGAGGGTAACAGGTTGCTAATAAATACAATAGTTTAGGAAAGTGCTATTCTTGTCATGGAAAAATATATTCCGAGAGAAATAATACCACTGTAATTCATTTTTGAAAGCTACAGAGACATCTTAGATGAGGAATGCAGTTATTAAAGGCAAAAGTACACAATATGTTGTAATGAAATGGTTGTGCTACACACTTCATTAAACGTTTTGCGAGGCATCTGGGAAATTCCAGCTCTCCTCCCTCAGATGGAAGTGTTTGACGTGGCTGGATCAGTAGAAGAAGCACACAGAGCTAGACTGAAACAAAAAACACACTGCCTGCCTTGGTGACTCCAGCCTGCAAGCAAAGCTGAATGTGAGCAAAAATTAACCAAGGAGCTACAGGAAGCTGCATTTATTCTTCCAGTGCAAAAATTATGGTTCCAGGATTCATTGAGAAGGACCTGAACACTCCCAGTGTTCAAAAAGAAGTTGATGTGAGCAAAGCTGAAGTTCGTTGTGAGCGACAGCGCTGGGGAAAATCCGACAGACTGTGCTGTGCACGTGTCCATTGGAAGAAAACACACTTGTCATATGAGAGGCTGAAAGGCTTAAAAATTCAGAGAGCACAGTAGGGAGTCTTCCAGGAAGATTCAAAGGACTGATATGTTTTGAATGTGTTGTGTTTGATTTACAATATTTAAGGGTAGAAAATAAAGGGGAAAGAAACAGTCAAATTTTATATGGATCTCAGAGAAGCAGGAGCTCAGGAAGGGCAGATGTGATGGAATATCTGTGATATTTGCATTATTTCAGAAGCTCATCCTTTTCGTAAAAAACAACCCCCCAAAACAGCCAAACAAAACAAAGAAAAACAAACCCCTAATCCTGTATTTTAACATTATCAGCAGCATTGCTGAAATGATGCTGTTTACAAAGCATGTTTTATAGTTCTAGTTCACTTTAATCTACTATTCTTTCAGACATGCAGCAAGAACACACTACAGACAAGAACCAGGGCAGAAGAAACTCTGCTTATACAACAGAAGCCAGGGAGCTGCTCAAGTGCTGGTCCTTCCTTTTAAGGATATTTACAATCATGCTGGAAACTTGAGGACACACCCAGCAGTGTGAACAAGAGCAAGATGAAGATATTGTTGCACAATGTTATAGAAATAATATGCAATATCAGTAGTGGTAGCTTCTCTTTTTTTGCTCATGGTTTATCAAAGCTTGCAGTCTACTGATCTGTTTTCCCTTAACTAGGATTTACAATATCATTTGAAAACTCTTAAGAGAAAATAAAGGATAAAATTTTAAATTAATGCTTTCAGTGGCAAAGCTTTTATTAGTGTCTTAGAGAAATTTCAATAACAATTAATTCTGCCTATACCCATAGATTCATTCTGAGAGAGCCCCTATGGATATGAAGCCATGGTGTGTCACCTCGCACACATGCAAAACAGAGTTTCAGTCTCAAATTCTCTCCTTGAAACAGCAAGGCCACATGCAAGTCCTGTGCAGCCTAACTCTCTGAATGGCAAGCCAGAGGGCTTGTGTTAAGATTTGTTTATTGATACTCTAGCAAATGAAACAAGCCCCCTGAAGAGGTTCTTCCAAAATATTCAGAGGTTCAGATTCTAGCAAAGGGAGAAAGCACGAGGAAGTATTGGGACAGTAGCCCATTTTTAGCACTTCTCAATACCAAGGGACGTGCTTTGAGGTGTGTGAGGTGTTGTTTAAAGCCACCAATAAATCCCTCTATTCAGTATTAGCATACTCCTTGGACAAGACATAGGATGAGAATCCTTCCTCCTTGTTCAATTACTGTTTGCAAAGCTGAAGAGCGCGGGGAGCTGAATGAATAGTACAGTCTGGTTTAACACAGCTTTTGGCCATTCTTGTTTCAGTTCTGTATCTTTTAACCTCCAGGGCATAATTCTTCCTCCTAATCAATCCCCTTTTGCATTCCTTCTGGGTTCTCTTCTTACTTTTAACACACAGCTTAGGATGACTGTCATTCCAGGGAGATCTATGCTCCTTCCTAATAGTATCATCTTGGCTGCTGCTAAAACTTGTTTTGATTCAGAGTTATTATACGCCTCCCCTCCACTCAAATACATAAGCTTCCCAGCACTCACTAAACAGCCTCAGCTTTTCAGTTTGCCTTTCTAAGGCCCCAGAACAGTGGATTTATCTTTCACATTTCTCAGAGAGAGATTGGGACAAAATGGAGCCTGCTCTAAGTATAGTTTTTATGTCCAGACCCTTTAGGTCTTGTGATGTGTTCAGTGAAACTATGCATAACACATGATTATTTTTTGCTAATTCACTGGTCATTTGGTAAAAACAAATCTACCTTAGTTTACTTCAGAGAAAATCCAAGACCTGACTTTAATGGAAAATAAGTTTGGGCAAAGAGGGTTACGGTATTTATTCATATGTCTGGTTTTTCAATGGACATTTTTTGTTCTTTGGGTAAGTTCAAGTCTTCCATAACCACATAAATTCCACTACTACTTCCTGCCCTTAATCCCCACCCCACCTCACAAAATTGTTATTATCCAGTTCCAAACCTTGGATATTTCTCAATATGCTTGTTTCCTGGTGTTCCCATTTTTCATTTCACTAACAGACAATGCCACTACAGTCCCACTGGCCTCTGCCTGTTTGCATTTCACTTTAGGAAGCTGAGATCAGAGAGGTGCAAGGAGGAGGAGAGCAAAGGACTCTCTCTCTCAAAGGAGAGCAGCAAGGACACAGGGAGAATATATTATTCTTCTCGGTTTGTCCAGAAGTTTTAAGTGCCCTGACAGCAACTAAATGCTGTTAACACAAATATACTGCCTGGTGGTAGAGTACATTCAGAAAATAAAATCTCCCCCAACATAGCGTCAACTGCTTTGCTCCCACATCTGTCCCTAACCTTCTGCTCTTCCCAGGAGAGATATCCTTATCAGAAGTATCTTTAGGATTAAGAAAATAATACTAAATAATTTCATGCTTAAGAGTTGAGTATTAAATGCAGCTGCAAAAAGAAATTAATGCAGCTTCAAACTAAGCAACAGTAACATCCTTTCTCTTAGTGTTTTAAGTAAAAAGTCGAGATTTTTCACTGGGCAAAGTTTCTTTCTGTGTAAAATCCACATTTTGAACTGCTCAGATAAAAAATGTCTGCAGTTCCATAAAACCTGAAAGCTGTCTGTAGTATTTCCATCTTCATTGCTCTTGTCCTAAAAGCTTTTTTCCTGACATCCCTTACTGCTGGTGCCACCAAACACTCACAGGCAAGAGGGCACAGTCTGGGCCTTCTTATGCTGAGATGTGAAAAATCAATCGAATCCCCATCAGATGGAATCACTGGTGCAGAAAGTGACTAAACACTGAAAGTTATTCTGTGATCCCAAAGTCTTGAAAGAGGATACTGCAAACACAGCCTACAAGCTAAAATATAGGGTGATTGTATTTATAATAACTCTCTGCATGGTATTGTTATTCTGGGCCTCCGTCCTTCCACAGGTACGCTACTACTCATGGCTCAATTAATTTTCTCTCCAAATATATAAATTCTTATAACATATACAAAATATGATATGCTATGACACACACTGATATATCACATCACATCACGATAGTGAAACATACACAATATTTCCATTCCATTACCATTATGCATTAAAAACAGGGTAGACTGACAGCAGAGTCTACATACTGTGATAGGAAACATGATTTTTATTTCTGTTTCAAATTTGGGTGTTTCTAGGCTCTATGTCCTTATTTTGCTAAATAAAATCTAATTACTATATGCTGCATATAGTATCTATAATACATAATTTAGCCCTGGGTATAAATAAATCCAACCTTACTCATATTTTTTAATATTTTTTCTCCCTTTTTCCCCCCTGTCATTTTCTATATTTTCTGCTGATTTTCCCAGCATCTTCTCCAGTCAGTTCTTTGTTTCTCTCTTAAACTTCACATACTGCCTTATATATCTGTGCTAGCATCCAGCTGAGCTGCAGGAAAGATTTTTTTTTAGTGTACTCTCTGTTTGTGTCAGTCCTATTATAACATACTCAGGATGATAAATTACACTTGAAAACTTCCAGTACAGATATAAAGAAGTCATATTATCTATTCCTGAAAGAATGTTAATCATAAGCCTTTAATCATAATGATAATCAAACACATATTTGGAAAAAACCAAGCATTTTATGGTTGAGCACAGGAATAGATGTCAAAAGATACGTGTTGCTGTCTTGGCTTTTTTACAGGGTTGTGGTCTCAAGAAAATGATCTGATTTTGTTTTCTAGCTTAGTTTACTTGTCAAAATACATGAATAATACTGGCCTTCTTGATTGGGTAATGCCTGATTCAGGTAATGCTTATAAAGGCTTTGAAAACACAGACTATACCTGGCTAAAGAGGTGCAAATTATTATCAGCTGTCAGTAATGTTTTATAGAAAACACCATGGCTGAACACTCATCAAATTGGTAAATTAGTAGAAAGAAGAAAAATAAATTAAAAGGGGGAAACTACATCTTTGGATCAGCAAAAAACAAGGCCCAAGTGTAATGCAAAGAAAAAACTTTTGCGTGAAATCATCACAATCTGCACAGCTACTCCTCACCTGAAATGTGAAGCCAGTGTAGACACACAGACTGGTCAAAATGAAACTCTCCAGCTTCATGTATAAACTCTGTGCTTTAAGCACGCTGATGCTAATGCCATGAGGTCAATTAACTTTGATCTATAATGACAAGAGCACTAGCTCCCTAATTTAGTGGAAAAGAATAAACTTTCAGCAACCCTGAACCCTCCCCGTGCTCCACGGTGTGTGCTCCCAATCAGAGCTGTAAGTGAGCACACTCTAGCGGTCCCTGGCATGCCACGAACGCCGCGCACACAGAAGCACAGGCAGGCAGAACAGCCGGCTCCACACATCCATCTGTGCACTGTGACACAAAGCCTTAGCTGTGGGCAGCTCTCCCAGAATTTCAGAACCCCTGGCCTAAAGACGGATGACGTTGGATATTTGCAATTTCGACTTTCTGTACATCGCTTCTCATTGAGATTATATAATGCTTTAGGAGGTGGCTGGGGTAATTCATGGAAAAAAAATGCACGTCACTAGATTAACCAGTTTGAGATCATAATTTATCTCTAATGGCCTTTCTTTGACAAGAAGAAAACAAAAGAAAATTAAAGCTGATAGGGCTGTTCTAGTAATGTCAAAAGTTGGCATTCTTTATCACTCTTTAACTTAAAAGCAGTCGTTGTCAGAATAATGATAAAGGCATCATAGAAATTTTGCTTTTCATCTGTCTGACATATAAATCAATGATCCAAAAAACAAATCATTATATACGTATTTTTTTTAAAAAAAGTGAATATAAAACAAGCCCGCTTGTCTACATTCTTTATTCATCTCTGACAGAGTCAGTTATACCATTTCTCTGAGCACTCACTCACAGCTGAAGCTGCTCCCCCCTCCCAGTTATAACACTGACCCCGTTTAGAGAGCACATCTCAAACAGAGGCACTGGAATCAGTAGCCTTTTCCAGGGTGCGAGCTGACATAATGGGCAGCTTTGCTTCCTCTGGGGAGCAAGCACTCTCTTTATCACTAGGACAAATGACCTGGAGGAGAGGTATCCAAGGCCAGCCACTCTATTTCCTTATAAATGCCAGATCACATCATAACACATTACTGTGACTCACTGTATTAATGACCAGGCACTTCCATCTGCAGGGAAAGCACCAGGGTGCATCCAGCTGAATCCAAGCTCTGGCTATCTCAGGGTATGCTTCCCAAGCAGGAATGCTACTTTTAAAACTTCCCTTTCCCTTCCAGCACACATCTTTGAAATTCATAGTTACAGATGGACCAAAGCATTGCCAAATTAACAACAACCAAACAAATACTATTGATAAAGAAGTTTACCTTACAACACTGCAGACCTGCTAGAAGCAGTGTAAATGATGTGTCTTTCACATCAGGGAAGGGTGGTTTTCAGCTCTCAAGGGGCTCCTCCAGGATTCTTCACTTTAGATTTTTCTTTACTTTTTTTAATTTTGAGTGCAGGTCCTCATTCCTCATAGTGGGCAAATGCCAGCCAACTGTACATCCTTTCACAGAAGTGCAAGACTCTACCTTGTCCCTTTATAATGTGAAAGTTGAGAATGATTAGCTGAGCCTAAAAAATAAAATAAACAAAACAAAATTATTTTTCAGGCTTGAATGAATTGAAAAAAACAGAAGAAGAACTATTCCCTATTTTGGAGGAACAAAAAAAATCACACCCTACTATGGGAACAGTTAAAGATAAATTAAGAAAGAGAAGAAGTGAAGAAGGAAAATACAGGTTAGACGACAGAATATGAGATAGAAAAGCAGGCAGAATCAAAAGCACAGGATTAGAAACATTAAAAAGAGGGTAAGTTTACAGTAATAAAAAGGAAATACTAGAAATAAAAATATTTACTTTGATGCATTTGTTAAGTTTAACATAAGTCTGGGGAAAAAAGGAAAATGTTTAACACCCACAGTGAATCAAAAAGCTTCCTGAAGGAAAAAACCCAACCAACCAACAAAAATCCCAAACAAACCAGAAGAAATGTAGGAAATTAGAATGAGAGTCCATGGAGGGAAGGAAAAATATAAAGGTGTAAAATAAGGACATAGGCCTTCACAGTGTTCCCCAATTCAGTTGCCCTGCAGTCACAGAGAGCCATATTATGGAATCCAAGATCAGAATTGCCCACCAAATATTCAGTTTATGTCAGGCCATGGACCACATAACAAGTGTTTAAGTAAACAAAATGCTTGTTGCACCAAAATACAGTGTCTGAGGCAGAGAGCAAAGTAGAATGTGTATCATAGGGCACTACAAAAGAGGTGTTTTAGTCTAAAATGCTCAGAAACTGTACCACCATGCTTTACAGGAAAGTTAGGAAAACATTTATTCCTGCTACCTTTACTGATACTGACCTGCCATCCAAAGATACAACAAAGCAGAGGATACTGGAGACTTCAAGCTCCTTTGATAATACAACCCTTAGGATATATCATTTCTCTCAGTGAAGGTATTCTCAAAATTATATGTATTCCCCAGTGTATTCAAACACATCCTTAGAGGTAGGAAATGCATTTTCAAATTAGGAGCATAAGCATGAGTGCTCATTTCTATTCAGATGAGAAGGTGGGGTTCCCTGCCCTGGTATTCCCTTCCAGGTCTGAGAAATCTGCGAGACATCTTTGAGCTCTTACTCCTACACTGTTTTCAGAAACTTGACTCAACTATTCTAAAAACAGTATTCAAACTGAAGTACTTATTGCAACGAAAGCTGCTGGCAATGGACCATGCAGAGTCTGTCTCCTTCCTCTGCCAAAGATAGCAGGTCCCTGCTTACTGTGCTTTTGTCTGTGTTTACCCTCTAAACTAAACTCAAAGTTGGCAAAACTTGGATGTCTGTGTCAGAAGGGTTAAGAAGTTTGAGTTTTATATATATAGATGCACTCAGACATGTACATAAATATAAATATATATATATATATATGGATTTCTTGGTTCCTCAAAGAAAATTTGGGTTTAGGCAAATATATGTTTCCCTTTCTATACAATACCAACCACGTGCCTGGTTTTGAGCAACACAATTACTCTTCCCCAGAGCCATCAGGAAATGGATTCAGTAACAATGTCTGCAGAGTACAGAGTATAGATCCGTCCTTGTTTAGTTTATATTTGATATGAGTGTCATGTTAGAGAAAATGCACAAGCATAAACTCTCCAGACAGTACATTGCCATTATTAGCTTTTCCCCAAGCAACTCCCTGACACCTGTTTTCAGTACCTTCAATTACATTAAAGAGTGAGAGAGAAGCACACAGGTCAGAGTAGAAGAAATATCTGTAGGTTGGATCCTTCACCCCTGAAAAACCCCAAATAACTTATTCTTACTCTTACTCCCCTTACCCTTGGTAAACTACCAAGTTTTCCTCATTTTGAAGGGTTTTGTTTCACTCTAAATTTCTGCATCTGTTGTGCTTTCCTTGTTACCTCTGTATAATGATTATAATTTCTCACCTTACAGCAGCATGTTACATTTGATTGAGCATGATTCTGTCATTTATATGGGTAAAAATATTTTTCAGTAATTTCTTAGGTTAAAACTTTTATTACAATTTTTTTAAAGATGATTTTTTAAAGAGGCAAGTTCCAGGCAAGTGCCTGGTTTTAACTTCAGAATCATTCATGTTGATAGCATTTACTAGAAATATAATAATTAAGTTTAAAAAATATAGTCATTAAACCAGGATTTTTATCCAAGCAAAAAACCCAAAATTGTTAAGCTTGTTATATTTTAAATATAATTAATCATGCCGGTCTTTTTTTAAAAAAAAAGTCTTTTTGGAAGGGATATTTATGAAGAGCCACTGTGATAAATAGGTAAGTGCTGGAATTTCTAATCCTAGGGACGATTTGCTGATGCAAACTGAGTACAAATGGGTTGCAATCACATTTATCCTCCTGGTCCTGTACATATTTGGAGAATGCAAAACTTTGTACTGGCAATTTGCACATATAAGGCTGCACATACACATATATTGCCCAGAGTGAATCATGGCAGAAAATTAGACTTTCAAAGTTTCCTTTTCAGCAGTACCAGAGAGTGCCCTGCATTACATAGGCTGGACACCCATGATACTCAGCTGTATGTAAAAAAGATAGTTTCTCAAATAATGAAACCATCTATCTTTTGTTCAGTCTACAGGACGACATAAAGGTGATCCTTTGAATTAAACTTACATAAAGCAGGAGTCACGGTGGCTAAGCTGAGTGAGGCTAAGCATCCACATGAACCTATAGAAATGAATGTTTCATAGCTGTGGACAAAGATAATGGCACGCAAGGAACGCTGTTCCAGAAAACGATGTCGCCTTTCATCCTTAATAACCAAATAAAAAATGGGAAGTCAGTACTTGGGAGCTACTCCAGCAAGCAGATCTCCAGGAAACAAGGTTCCCCACAGACTCTTCCTTGATCTTAAAGCTTAACGTGAAACATTTATATGCATGTAGCACCTGGCCACAAGACGTGGGAAGGCACTTTTATCACACTGGCTGTATTTCTTCCTTAAATAATAGATTTCCTCTTCTTTTTTTTTCCCCCTCTCCTGGAAATGGAATACATCCTCAATAATGTTTCTGTACCTTTTTTTTTCCTTTAAACATTTGAAGAACCAGGCAATCTTGAAAAACCCAACATCACACAACTTTAAAAACTAGTAATACCCCTCAAACTGTCTGGGGCTGAATTTCATCCAAGTCTTTAAAAGCAAAACTATCCAGTTAAAATAAATAAAGCATTATTTAGATGAAGAAGTGTTTTTGGTGTTTGTTTTTTTTTTTTTTAATGTGTCATTTGAATACTAATCTTCCACCTGCGTTTCTCTGACATCCAACCACATGGATAAACTGTGCACAGACTAAGTGCAACTGAAATGACACAAAACTCAGTTGAATTATACACAGTATTTTCCCAAAGGCACTCCAGAACACTTAAGAACAGCGTCTGTGAACCTTAAATTGCTGCTCCAAAACTAGTGCCAGATTTGCAATGATTGACTCACATGTGTCTTAAGCAAGAGTTAAAATATCAAACCTGTAAAACACATATATGTGCCTCTACATAATGTAGCTGCATCTCTGTCTTCTTCAAACTACTCTTGTTTTTATCTACATCTCTAATGTAGCTTGCAATCGGTTTATAGGTGCAAACCTCCACGATAACAACATAAAGCAATCTCGATGCTTCCCCTGAAACAAACAGGAAAACACACCTGGAATCAATGCTTATTTGCCTCTGATTACATGAAAAATTCAAAATTTTCTTAACCAGTGGGAAATATCAAACTCTGTTATCCATTATGACCAATGTCTGTTGAGAGCACAGGCAGAGAAAATAAAGCCATTTTTGTTTGTGCAAAACAACTCTGCAAATTTTTCTCAAACAAAAAGGTTTCATTTTACTTCAGCCTTGTCCATGTCCTGCATTTTGGCTGTGAGCAAACCAGAAAAAACCCCAAACAAAACCAAAAACCCTACAGAAAGAACCCAAACCCGGAATACTCAAATGCGAAAATTAGGGCATTTGGTCATTTGTGTCCCTGCTAGTGACTCCATTGCTACTGTGACACAAAGACATAGTTTAAATGTGAGAGAAAAATACATTTTGAGAAAAGCTGTGAAAGTTTTTACCCTGATTACTTCTGTGGTCGGGGACATGCAGAGTTTTGACAAGAAATTTCAGCCTTAAACAGCCCCTTGTAGCTGCATCTCAACTTTTGCCCCTTTTGCAGTACTCCCAGGGACTTCAAAAATAAACATTAAAGAGATCACAACGACACAGGAGAAAAAACAGCTGTAGAGTCTGCACACAACTCAGGCAGTAACAAATGCACTTAGATCCAGAAGAAGCAAATGAGAAAATATTGGAAAATTTCACCATCTTTTTCACTTCTCGCTATGTCAGAAATCTTTGCTGTAAAGCCTGAATTAGATTTGCATCACATAAGATTAGGGTTTGAAACAAGGAAAAAGCAGCAACTCTCTTCTTCTGCAACAGAAAAAGAACAAGAAATATCTAAAACCATTTTTTGTTATTACAGTTATTTTAACAGCACTCATTTCTCCAGATGATTTTTTTTCTAGACTTGCATATGTGTGGGAGAATAATAAACATTCCTGTTCTCTGCCTTGCCCTGCATAAGGTGCATGGTTTCCAGTTCACATTTTAGAACCTGAGGCATGGAAAATTCTCTGCACAAGACACAAATACTGGGTTACATGGTTCTCCCTGTGAAGTGCTGCTGTGTTCCTAAAGCTAATGTGTGGAGAAATGTAGGTTCTCTGAATGGAGATTCAAAAAAACAGCCCAGAGTAATAAGCAGGAACCCCATTGCATTTTGTAGCAAATAAAGAAAAGTGAGCACAGTCCTAATCCAGGCACTGAGAGTTTGGCAACTAGGGCACTCTTCTGGCTCATAGGACACATTTAGTCAGACCACATCCCAGCTTTCCTGGGCAAATATCAGAACCACTGAGCAGCTGAAGCAGCATTTTCTACCCTCTCTCATGTATTTTGCAGAGTCCACTCTAAGAACAACAGAAAGCAGAGCACAGGAGCTGGGACGGGCAGAGAAACCACAACTTCATGTGTAGTGAGAATCCTTAAGGATGCTGCAAAGATTTAAAATTTGGACACAGGCAGTCCAAAGGGCAGGCACCTCTGTGAAGAGTGAGTCCCTGATAAGAATTTACAATTGAAACCATCACTGCTGAAATTTGCTTATTTGGTTTGCTAAATACACTTATGAATGTAGTTGCTTAGCATGAGACTGTTTAGTACCCTCATTAAGGACTTAGAGAAGAAGTTAATTGCAACTTTAAACTCCAGCACATTTACATGAGTCCAAAGGCTGGAACTTGGTACATCCTTTACGGGTGGAGACAACAAAGATTGCTTCACAGCAGTATAACTTCCTCAAAGGGAACTAAGGAGGAGTTGGTAATCGTATCCAGCCTTTGCACAGATCAGTCTGTTAACTATGAGACACTGCAAGAGAAAGGCCAGGCTTACAGCCAAGCTCAGTCTAAATCTTGGTACTAACTCAACTGCCTATGTGACACCAGGCAAGTCGCCTATCAGTGTCCATTATCCAGCTATAAAGTGGGAATTCAGGGCACCTCCATGTTTCCCCACCATCTGCCAGGTCTATTTTCATTGCAAACACTGGGCAGCAAAACTCTTATATTATTCATAGGCTGAGGCCAGGCGGAACAAGGTTCTTGTCTGACCTTCTGCATATCTGGGACTGTTCTGTGGATATATACTACTCAGTGGGCAGCTGATCACAAATGGGGTCTCCAGGTGTTCTTCCAAAAGAGAAATAATAATATTAACTCAAACACAGTCATCACCTTCCTCTGTCCATTTAATGTGCTGGGCCTATTTAGAGTTTCGATGCAGAATTTGTTGTTCTTACAAAGCCAGCAAACTTCTGTGTGTTTCTTCTTTATTTGAAAGTTATTTCAGAAGAGGATTTTTCAAAATGAAAGTTCCTGAACGAGTTCATAAATGTAAGGGTATTTCAAAGGCAAAAAGTACTTGAACATCCCAGATCCTGAACGAAAATGGTGTCTACTAATGCACTCAGAACTCATGAAATTGTTTCTAAATTAAGCATGATACAGCTTTAAGAGAACGTAAATTCTGGAAATCCGTTAGACTGGGCATGATGCATAAAACCATAAAAATCAGACCTCTTTAGATTAACATACCTCACTCATCAATGTCTAAATATTTATAAGGCTTTTCCAAGTAAAATACCCATATTCTCAGTGTTGAGATAAGTTGACGTAAACTGAGTAACTTAAATTTAACCTTAACTTTCATGCATTTTCAGGGAATGTCCTCAGTGGCATGATTTGCTTTCTGCAGGTTTATAACAGAGTATTTAAATAGCACTCTACTTAGGAGAGGATAAAATAAAATTCAGCTTAATGAGAATAAAGCTTGCTCCTCACTTCTGCTTGTATTAAAAAAAACCTGCATGACTACTCAAAGTATTAGTAGAATTTTCATGTTTTATATTTTTGATGAACTGAAAGAAAATAGAAGAAAACAGTGGAAAAAAAAGCCCTGCAACAAGAAATGTGACAGAAAGCATCACATACATGCTATGACATCACCTGTTCAATCTATTCAAGACTGTATTATATGCTGCCATCATGTCAGCTCACAGAAAAACACCATCATATTGACAAAAGCAGTGATTCACACTGTTTCTCAGACAAGCCTGTGTGTTTATCCTCAGGCTTTCCAATCCTTGTTTAAGAAACTATGATCATCGGAGTGTCAAAATTCAATTTATCAGCTCCAATATATATGAAGGGAGTGAAATGTAGAGGCTAGCAGCATGTGAGAGCTAAACAAGATGATCTGATCATCCCCTCTGGCCTTACTGTGACACCTAGCACTGAAGGAAAGGAGCTGGAAGATGTGCTGTCCCCTTTCTGTCTCCTTTTAATATGACCAAGCTGATTTAACTACAAAATTTGAGGCAGAATCTAAGACAGTCCTCGACTCAAACAGCTCTGAAGGTGTCTTCTGGGAGAACTGCTTTTAGGAAAGAATACACTGAAGAATGGATGTAAAGTTTATCAGATCTGAAGATAAAATCTTAACTTAAACACAGGCTGGAAAATAACTTGGCTTGTGGGGAAAGCCCTATTCAGGAAAATGGCCTGTGGTCCAAGACTTAGAATGGACCCTGTTATGCAGGATGGGGTGAGAGAAACTGATACTGGAGCTAGAGAAAATGAAATTAAAATGGCAAGCAGAGGGGCAAGTGTGCTACTAGCTGGGGTAAGACAGCAGGAGTAATCAGGAGGTAACAGGAAACTTGTAGGTTTGGGAGGGATATCAGCTAATCTAACATAATGCTCAGAAGACAGCAACCTGGGGAGAGCAGAACCAAAAGTGGGCCAGGAGACTGGAGAGAGCACTGAGGTAGCTACAAACCATAAAGAGAAAGGAGAAGGATTCAGGGAAGAATATTGGGACAAAATACAGTTGCAGGGAAGAGGATGAGATGGAAGCCTGAAACAGGGAAAGGAGGAGTAGTCAGACAGGAAGGTTCAGTCTTTGAGGATCCAGTCAACCAGCAAAGACTTCCTTCCCAGAAACTTGGATGGGAAAATTTCTCCACACCTGGCAAGAGGTTAGGGCATCCACAGGATGCACACCCTTTCTTCCTTTCTACTGACAGGCACCATAAAAAATAACTCCCAGCTACTGCTGTCAGTGACACTGTTAGCTCAAGTAGCAGATGGCTGTCAGATGCATCCAGAGATTGCCATCTTGCTGATGACCCCTGTGGGGGGCATTATGATTCCACAAAATCTAGTTCAGTTTTTCACTTTGCTTTTCTAAAAACCTAGGGAATTACACAAAGTGTTAAAAAAAAAATTATTATTCTTGCAAGTAAAGAAAGTATTAAGATAAGCAGTATCAAGATTAAAAATGCCTGCTCTTTTTTTAATGTGCTCTCTTCTGTGCATGCTCCATGTGATGTGCATTGCTCTACAGGGATAACAAATTCTACTGTCCTTATAATTTTGTCTCATTTCTTTTTCTGTTGTTTCTGCTGTTGTTGTTTCTTTGTTTGTTTGGTTTTTAATAATACAGAAGATGGGTGGCAAATCAGGAGATCACTATAGCAAAAATAAAAAAGTATATTCTTAGGGTCAAGACAGTTGAATGCTGCCTAAAAATGAGATTCCATATCTGCTTCTGCACATAATTCACAAGGCAGAACTAAGCAGAAACCTTAACTAACCTGATGACCACAAACTCTAAGTCCTTACACATCCCATGTGAATCATCTGGCCAGGTTTGCTGAGTACTCACAGTTTCAGCCAAAGCTTTATTTATTATAGTAGTTTTCTGAATACCTAATACAGCATAAAAATGCAGAATGCTTTGAAAAGCTTTTTCAAGACGTCCCACTATGATCACCAGAATTAACAGCTGTTTGATAATTTTAAACTCTGTCTCACAACACTGTCCATATTGCCCAGTAACACTGCTTGATTTTGTATGGATATTGTGAAGTATTACAGAAAGGTCCGCAAGAAATTACTAATTCAGTCAGCATCACAGAATATGAATCTCATATTTCATCTTTCTCAATGAAGATAAAACAAAGCATTGAATGCTGGTAAGGTAAAGACCATCCCTAGTGAAGATGAAAACACACTGACATGGTAAAAATAAACTGTTTGTATACACAGACACTGTAATTTCTATTTCTGTACAAAGGAGAAAACATGGGATGCACAGATAATGTTAAATTCAACAACCATGCTTGATTTTTCAGCTTTAATAATGCTTTGTTAATCCAGATTTTTGAATGCAACATGCTATAAACTCATCTACATAGTATTCAGAATTTATAGGAGAGAAGAAGGCTCAAAATTTGAATCAAAGTGTAACCCATTTTTCCTGCTTATGGCAGGGGGTATGGATTCGGTCACCTTTAAAAATTGCTTCCAGCCCAAACAATTCTATGATTCTGTACCAATTTGGGAACTGTTACCTGGCGTGTTACTTTAGAACAAATGGCAGCATAAAGTTCTGTCAAAGATAAACTTAATTACATCATATTGACTAATTTTCTGGCACTGAGACAATCATAATTTGTTCCAGTAAGAACAGAATCAAGCAAATACACTATTTCCACTTGTGCTTTTCAGGCATAGCGAACTCAGTGGAAGACGTGGATTTTGGGTTTTTTATCCATAGGAAGAAGCACAACCCCCAAACCATTACAATTCTAGCTAAAACCAACCAAAACTGCACTTCTGGAAAAACTACCCCACGCACGGGTGCTTGTACCAGACATGCCTGGAGCCTGTGGGGGACCTTTGCTCCTCGGGTGTGTTTTGTGGCCAGCAGGACTAAGGCCATGATCATCCCTTGTACTTGGAGCAGGTGAGGCTGCACCTCAAATCCTGTGCTCAGTTCTGGGCCCTTCACTACAGGAAGGACATTGAGGTGCTGGAGTGACTCCAGAGAAGGGCGACTGAGCTGGGGAAGGGTCCGGAGAGTAAATCCTGTGAAGAGTGGCTGAGGGAGCCGGGGGTGTTCAGCCTGGAGAAAAGGAGGCTCGGGAAACCTTGCTGCTCTCTACAAGAGAGGCAGTGGCTCTCTTCTCCAAGACAACAAGCAACAAGACGAGGAAATGGAGTCAAGATGCACCAGGGGACGTTTAAGTTTGGATATTTGGAAAAATTTCGTTACTGAAGGGGTCAGGCATTGGGACAGGCTGACCAGGGCAGTGTTTGGGTCACCACCGCTGGAGGTGTCTAAAAGACATGTATATGCGGAGCTTGGGGACACAGTTTAGCGACAGACCTGGCTGTGCTGGGTGAAGGGTTGGGCTCGGTGGTGTCACAGGTCCTTTCCCAGCCCTGAAACCCCTGTGATTCCATGGAATATCCCGTTCCCTGGAAATTCTCCGTGTGGGCGCCGAAAATCCGGCGAAGAGCAACGGCGACATCTAGCGGCGGGAAGGGGCGCCTCACACGCCGGGCGCGCCGCGGGAAGCACCGCGGGAAGCGGCGATCCAGGGAGATCTGTGTCCCCGGGGGGATTAGTGCCCTCGGGGGGATCTGTGTCCCCGGGGGGAATCTGCGTCCTCGGGGGGATCTCTGTCCCCGGGGCGATGTGTCTCCCCAAGGAGATGTGTCTCCCCGGGGACAGAGCCGTGCCTCGCGGGCAGGCACGGACACCAGGGATGTCACAGAGTCAGAGGCACAGAATGGGCTGCTGTTCGGATAAGACTTTTGAAGTTCATCCAGCCCAAGCCCCTGCAAAGAGCAGGGACATCTTCAATTAGATCAGGTTGGTCAGAGCCCTGTCCCATCCGGCCTTGAATGTTTCCAGGGATGGGGCATCTACCACCTCTCACGGCATATGTTAGAGTGTTTCATCACCCCTCCTCCTCATATCTAGCCTAAATTGATCTTCCTTCATTTCAGAACTATTGTGCCCTCTCCTACCCCAACGGGCCCTGCTGCACAGTCCATCCCCAGCTGTCTTGTAGATCCTTTAGGTATTGTAGGTGCTATAAGGTCTCCCTGGAGCCTTCTCCATGCTGAAGAACCCCAGCTCTCTCAGCAGTCTTCACAGAAGGGGTGCTCCACTCCACTTATCATCTTCAAGGTCTCCTCCACAGCCATTCTAACAGGTCCATGTCCTTCCTGTGCTGGGAACCCCAGAGCTGGGTGCAGCACTTCAGGTAGGGTCTCACCAGAACAGAAGGGCAGAATCACCTCCCTTGACCTGCTGGCCATGCTGCTTTTTGGTTTTTTTTGCTTTATGCTACAATTGGCTTTCTGGGCTGTGGTTCATGTTCCTGGCTCACGTCCAGCCTCTCATCCACCAGCATCCCCAAGTCCTTTATCCCCCAGCCTGTATTAATACCAGTGGTTGTCCCACCTCAGGTGCAGCAGCTTGCACTTGACCTTGTTCAACCTCACAAGGGTCCCATGGGTTCTCTTCTTGAGCTCGTCCAGGTCCCTCTGGGTAACTCATCCCTCAGGCATTTCAAAGTATCCTCTCTTTTGTCCATAGATGCCAATTTAATATGACAAACTCTAAAAAGGCTCCAGTCGGGATACACAGTTGCTTTTTCAGGATAAAAAGCAAAAAAAAATCCTCAGTACATCTCACGTCACATAAATAAATAAATAAATATCAAGAACCACTTACTGAAGAGACTATGAGTTATTTTCTGGCCACATTGGCAAAATGTATTTTTCCACCTTTCTATCTTAGAAAGCTGAATCATTTTTGCTGTTTCTGGAAAGCTTCATTCAGCCTGATAGTGACACTTACTGGGAAAGCATGCCATGGAAATGCCAAGGCCAAATGGTTTAAAGCTGGCACATCATAATCAGTTGAAACAAGAGCCTTACAAATGGGAGTGCTGAGCAAACACAGGCAAAATGTGGTCACTTTTTGTTCTAATCCAGAACTTATACAGGCTACACAAGGAAATCAAATTAAATACGATCTGTTTTGCAGCCCAGGTGTTTTATTACACCCATGTAAGTTGACCCAAAATTTCTAAAAAGGAATGAAATTTCTAAAAAGGAATGAAATTTCAGTTGCTGGGACTGCCCTTGAAAAATAGGAAACGTTAAGTACATGACAAAAACCTTTTGAGGATTCATCCAATATAATGCCTGCATGATATGGGATCAATTCCTTTGGAAGTGTGACACAAGAAGTTTTTTTAGCCAAAACTAAACTTTTGTGAGCCCTGTGTTTGTTTGTCATCCATACAGCCAGTGAGGCTTCTGCTTCTTTTTGGTTTTGTACCAGAACAAAGGTTAGGAGGCTGTCACAGGCTTTAGCAAAAGGCAAGTAGAGCTGTGATGGCTGATGCCACAGCCACACATCTCTGCCAGTCCCAGCTTGCTTTCCAAACCTACTACTCCAAAATCTGATTTACAAGAAGAGAATACACACTTTTCCCTTACTGTTTAAAGCTAAAATGCTTCACATTACAATAGCTGAGACTCCAAGCACTTCCTTGACTCAGCTTAGAGGCAGAAACCTCCAGCAGAGACACAGCAGAGACCTGCAGATTGAGGAGACAGTTTAAGATACCATATCAAGATTCACCAGAAGCTGTCTGTTAAATCACCAAATCAAAAAACTCAGTGAAATTTTTAGACTTGCCGTATCCTAGAAGATGGCAAGGAGGGGGATTAGGCTTGGCATGTATATCACCGCAAGTTGTAGTTTTCTGACTATACAACTGCTTTTCCTGAAAAGAGTATATATATCCTTAATGTGCTGCCAAAAACTGCACTCAAGGGGGCCCAGATGAAACATTTTCAAATACTTGTTGGGTCGCCCTGACTGAAATGATTTTTGCATGATTCAAGCAGCAGATTTCTTATACACAGCATACAGGGAACCTTCTTACACTCACATCACACTTCTGTGCAGATGTGGAGACAGAAGCTGTGAAAAGGACATGTAAAAACCAGGAATGACCATAACAGTGAAATCTTTTCTTTTCTTCCTAAAAACTAATAATAACACTACAGCACATGCTGGGTAGCAGCAGTTTGCCCACATGCCAGAAGAAAGCAAATAAAATAAAACTTAAATTTAAAAAAAAATAATATCTAAAGAGTTACACAAGCCAAGCCATTTGAGAGCAAAAGCAGCCCTCTGAATAACCAAACATTGGGTCTTGGCATTAGTTTTTAGAGCTGTTATTCTTCTCCTATATGACTGCAGCAACTCTGAACGTCTATTTATCCTTCTGAGGTCTGTGGAAGAATCTATTTATAGTTGTGGGATACCAGTGCTAGTGCATCATGACACTGGCCTCTGTTACTGGAAATGATCCTGGCCAATTTACAGGCAACAGGATGAGTGACAGACACATCCTATCAGGACAAGAAGTACAATTCTAGAGAGGAAGTACAAAAACAAAAAGACAAGCCTCGAGATGCATGGGAAGGTACTCAAAGCAAAAAAGATGGAAAAGTCTCCTTTTGAATTCAATTGCCCTCATTTACAGACAAGTAAATGGAGTAAAGAACAAACCAAAGTATCATTTCTTACATGAGCTCTTGGATGCTCTTATCAAGATAACAAAAGTTGCAATTCATCATAGATGAAAAGCATCCATAACTACAAAAACAAAAGCCAAGGGTACCAGCCCTGATATGCACTTTAAAAAATGTTTTCCACCTTACTCAGACTGTGAATCACTACAAAACTGCTAGAATAAAACTCCTAGAACTGATTTTGCTGGAAGTTAGAGAGTTATTATCCTCTGCAACCCATCAGGACAGTATCTTCACCGAACCAGAAAAAAAAAAAGCCCTACTGAGATATCAGCTGACACATTTTTGCATCTTCCACCACTTTCTCTTTTCCATTCCCTTGAGTGCTATATCAGTCAACACTTCACAACATCCACATTCCCTTATCAGCAATGAGACATTAGTGTTCATGGCACTCCCTTGCCAATGGATAGGCAAGTTTGACACATGACTTATTTATTTTGGAGATTTGAGAAACTGTGATTCTTGGCTCTCAGCATTTCTAAGTTTGGGAACGGCTTTATTTATCACAAACTCTGAATTAAGGCTGTAAAACTGCTATGAAAACATGTAGATGGTCCCTTAAAGGAGAGCTGTGCAACACTGCAAGTGAAATGGTTAAACACAATGTCTGGTTGTTAATAAAAGGAACTGAGCTGCATGCTAAGGGGCAAAGCCACAGCAGTACTGATACCACTGGAGTGTTTGCTGTGCTTTGGGATAGCAGGAGTCTATTTATATGCACTGGTGCACAGACCAGGCACTCTGTGCTAAGCACAGGTGAGGGTAAGAATACACAGCTGTGAGCTGTCTTCCCCCTTCGAAATTACATTCTCTAGTTACACAAATAAACCACTTTCAAGGTGTTTTTCCTAGAGTTTAAGGGAAATCTACAGCATTGCAACAGTTGTAAATGTTTGTGGGTGTTCAGTGTCACCCGGTGGGAAAGCTGCCTTGCACAGTGTCAGCAGGAAACTCCCATTAGGCTTTCCAAAGGGCATCCCCACATCACAGCCACTGCATGGAGAAAGAAGGGTGTTCCTTCATGTATGGCATTGTCTGCTAACCCATCTCAGTACTGTTCATCTAGCCCTTCAAAGTGGTTATTTCAGAGGAAGCTACTATTCCATGTAGTAGAAATGAGTGATTTGCTTTAGCAGGGGTTATTGTTCCATGACAAAGCAGTCTGTTGCTTGGACAGGGCAGAGTATCATTATAAATATCAGCTTCTTACAGTTATTTCTCTTCTTGGTAGTGGTTGATATGTGGAGTGTCAGATCAAAACAAATGTGGTAACTGCACCCTATACTGTAAAATCAGTAAGTCAACAACTCTCCTTGGATCCTTTATTCTAAGGCAAAGTCTGTATTGTCTGTACTCTTGTCTACAGCAGAAGATATTTAACCATGAAGTTCATACTGCAGGAGTCAACAGCAGTCTGGAAAGTGCTTTGCCTCAGTTTGAAGATGACATGTTCATAAAAGAGTCATTTCTCTGAGGGAAACTGAAAGAACTGGTTAGGTCAAGGTAGGCAGCCCTAAAGATGGTGCTGGTGCTTTTGCAGCCATGATGTTTAGGTTATACCCTACCACTAAATAGGAGATTCAGGACTTTTCAGGCTAAAGAGGAAAACTTGAAGCTTCAGTAAGTCATTAAACAATACGTTTAATTGTATTGTAGGGAAAGTGTTGCACCTTCTGTTCTGACAGGATTACTTTGAATTTGTTTGGGTTCTTCTGTCTTGAATTGTTGTTCAAGGTGCCAAATTTGCATCAATAATAAGAAAACTGTTGCTTCAATGTCTCCTTCCCCCAGGTGAATGGGATACTCATTACCTTGGAAGAGGAGCTGCACCTTTGTTTCCCTTCTGAGTTTTGATCAGATGTGCACTTGGCCTAGAAGGTGCAATTACAGCAGATGCATGTCCAGAAGATTGCCAGAAGATCAGTCAGAAAACATTTAGCTCATTTCTTCATTAATTCTGCCTACCAAGAACTGTTAGAAAGAGAGTGTTTTCACACAGCTATGGAAAGACTGATGTCAGGAGGAGTTTTAGAAAGATTGAATGTTTCAGGATGTAGCAGTAGGATGCGGAAGAGCTGATGCTATCCTGGAGGATCAGCTCGGCACTGAGATGAATCTTCAGTCAGGTTTTGGGCTTAGGTACTTGCTGTCTAGGCACCAAAGTCATCACTTTTCAGGCCACATACTGGATAGTTCCTGAGCATTAAAGAGTTGCCTCAGGATAGCCCTGCCCAGCACCACATGCTTCCTCCACATGCAGAGCCCATACAGGGAGGCAATGTCCTCATTTGTGTACAACCTACACAGACACTACCGGGCAGACAGAATCCCTCTGTCAGCACCACTCTCAGCTCAGGGACTGAGCTACTGAGCTCCAGCAGATCCTGATTCCCAACAGGTGCAGCTCCGCAGCACGTTTGTTGGGATCAGAGAAACCTTTCTGAAGGCTCTCCTCTTTGCCCAGCTCCAAGCCACATTTCCCATGTAAGACTCATGACCACCCATCAGTGCTCTGCAGACACCGTAACTTCAGCCAAAAATATTTTTGGTTCTCCACAGGGTGTCCCTTGAGGAACTCAAGCCAATTGTCCTCTGAGCTGCTAAAAAACCTTGAAACCTTCAGTGACAGTCCCCTCCCTTTGCCCAGTGTGTGCTGCTGGATTTAAGGAGAACTGTTTCCTCTCTTTTTCCACACAAGTATCTTGTTGATTTCTTCCTACTGCTATGACGCTTACTTTACTCTGCCATCACTTAGCTGATTTGCCACCTTAATGTCATTCGTGGATGATTCAGTGGAACCCAGAAAGATCTGGAAGGTCTTGGGAAGTTCTTGAAAGGAAGGCATTGGGAATGATATTGAGCAGCACACTGGGACACTGCAATACTTGTTGTCCTTGAAGGCAGCACACTTTGCACTTTCCTAAACCTGCACTGCTCTGGAGGCTGACAATTACCCATTTCAGTACATGATTAAAATACAGGGCTCTTTGTGGGGCAGCCTCAAGATTCTCTCTGTTCCAGTCATAAACGCCACCCACGCTTCTTACTCCCAAGTCCAACCCATGCTAGAGCAGAGCCTAACCAAACAACCTTAAAGGTGATGTTCTGAATGTTTTCACAGGCACTTGTCTGTCCTGCTGAAAAACTTCTAAGTAATCATTGATTTTCTTTCATCCAGTTTAATAAGGCCCAGCTTACAGGGATTGTTTTTGCTTTCCATTTTTGTCTTTTGTATTTCTGATTGCCCACAGCTTAACTAAATCTTGACTAAACTAATGATGTAATTAATCATAACTCAATAGATAAATTCTAAATACACTACTACTGGTAACTGATATGATGCTTTTCTATTTATGAAAAAACAAACCAGATTGTCAGTATCAACTCAGTTTCTGAGGAGTCACAGCAGCATATTTTTCCCCAAAGTGACCCAGAGAACACACAGAACATCTGTCCTCAACAGTTTTAAACTGTCCTCTGGCATCAGCTTGGCTTTCTCTCCATGTTATTCTTTTTTTAACTCAGAACAACTTTTTCCAGTCATCCAGAGGAATCTCCAGTAAAAACAGACAAGTCATGAGTTGATGTTCTTGATATTTTTAAGGTTAAATAAGCATTTTTATTTTGAGTAAATCAACAAAAGTTCCTACAGATTGCAGTGGAAACTACTGATTGAACTAAAACTTTGTCTCACATGTTTTATGAGGCTGTGTATACATCTCGGTAAAGAGGAAAAGAGGGGCATAAGCCTTATTTTTCTTTGAATTACAGAAATATTTTAATTCCAGCTATGCATTCAATAATACTCCCTTCTGCATCACAGTTTATCCTAAGATTTACACCCTCATGTAAAAAGATCCCATGCTTTCACGGATATAGATGAGAGTGAAAGTTTTAAAACATCCACATGGGAACAGACCCAGTGCCAGTGAACATGGACATTGCCAAGGAATGGCTCAAGTATGGAGAGGAAGTGGTCAACAGTGGCTTAATGGATTACCATGTGGTCAAGAGAATTGAATCAGGGAAAAGAATTCCTTCCCCAGCTGGGCTGACCTGCTCTTGAAGTGAGACAGGTCTAATGTTGTCTACAGCAAGAACTAATTTTTTACCCCACTGTTCCTTCTTCCAGCTGCATAATTAATTAGCACCCCAGATAATAATATACTTTCAAAAATAATTTCACTTGAAGAATGACAGACTTGCATTGGGCTGTTGTCTCTGACTTCTGTTGGTCTTAAGTCAGCTCCAAATACACAAGAGAAGTCTGAAGCAAGAATTCCTAGAAATGAAAACATCAATTTCCCCCAATGAGCCTGAGAATCTAAAGAGAAATAAAGGGTAGTCTAATGAAAAATACCACTTCTTTTATTATTCTTCCCACAATTAGAGAAACTTAACAGCTGCAACCATTTACCATTTAGTAAAAAAATGCCCTTCCTGAAGGCAAATTTATTATTTTTTTAAAACTGTTGCTTAATCCCTCTCCAATAAATTCACAGAGATCATGTGTTAATATAGGACCATGGATTTCATATGTTGTTCAGATTAACTGTAGGCAGGCCTAGCAGCAAGCTACTTGCCAGTAATATTGTCAATGAACACACTGGATTTCCAGTGGGGAATAACCCTCGATATAGTTTATGCTTTCTTTTAGGACTAGTGTTTTTATACGTGGCAGCAGAGTATTTCTGCAAAAGTAAGTCTTTGATAAGTGATCTGATAAACCCATTTCATCCGTCCTACCAAGATAAGCCTAATGACGGAGATTAAATTAATTGCTTTATCCTAATAAACTGGAACTTGCATGACAGGACATAATTTCTAGTAAGTTCTAGGAACAGAGAAGAACTCTGTGTGCTAAAGGAATAGGGTTGCACAAGGACAGAGACAAGTTATCCAAAAAAAGATGCAAAGCTGGAAATTGTTAGAAAAAAAAGGGTTGTAATAATGAAAACAGTGATGAACTGAAGCAAAAATCCATAACCACTTTAAGGGAAAAACCTGGGTGGGATAATGGAACACAGCAATGAAAGCAGATGAAGATTACATGCAAACCAGGGAAGGCTAAAACAATTTTCTGTGGATATTTTTTCAATTCTCCAAAAGCAGCATGAAGGCAGGACAAAACAGCCAGGACCAAGTGACGACTCAAGGACTGGTGTCAAAGGTAAGCATGGGGATGCTCCACAACTGGAAATAGTTTACAAAAAGGAGGAACTATCTTTGAAGGACAGCCTTTCTCTGGATCCCTTAAAAAAATAACCAAACCACCTTGTTGGATCAAATCTAGCACAACCAGTGAGAGAAAAAATTGACAGGAGAAATACATCATATAAATAACAGAGCCTCTGACTGTCTAGTCCTGTTTCACAGGACTGGAGTAAATGTGACCACCTACCATCCAACACCTTTGTCAAGCCATAAGAATCTGTCAAGTTACTTTGGTGTTTTCTCCCTGAGCCATTTTCAGTTTATGGAAATTCTTCTTGGAGTTTGGCTTCCAGCACAGCACACGATGTTCCAATAGTAGCTGAACCAGCACCAAACACAGTAATGTTTATCACTTTGTTCTTACAAGAATTTCTACTGCTTATTATGCACATTTGTTCTAAGTACTCCTGGAACTTCAGCTAAGCTGATTGAGGAAGGTCTGGAGTGTATGATAGATAAAATTACTGCTTCTGAGGAGAAATTTCACAGAAATTCAGCCAACAATCTTAGCTCCTAAATATCTGTTTTGTTGTATGAAATATCTTTTGATTGCTCAGACCAAGGCAATCCCATCATTTCCTGTTCCCATTTCCTGATCCATTTCTATCTTTTACTTACTTATAAGTTCCCATTATTTTACTTGTTATCTTTTAGTTGCTTTCAAATATTAAATAACTAAGGAACAAGAATAAGCTCCTACAGGGCCCTCTAGAAGGACTCCTGACTGACGAGTGCTTTTTCTCTACAAAGAAGACAGGGAGGTGTATTTAAAGAAGGTATCATATTTTTAAATTATTTTTCCTTCCTAAGAAGAAACCTGCTAGGTTTGGGTTTTTCTTTGTTTGACAGAAAACAGACCGTGAACAGATTTACTGACTTAACTGGACTAGCCTCAAGGTTTAAAATTACGTATGTGCTTCCGTATCTTGCCAGATGAGTAAAAGAAGTGTTACTATCCTGAAGAATTTAACACTGTACTAAAAATTCAACTGAAGGGGGTCATTTTAACTACAACACGCTTGCACGCACGTGCCTTTACCTGCCAAAGGACCTTTGCCAAAATATTCAGCGTCCTGCATTGGTTTGGGTGTTTTGAGTCCCCTCTACTACAAAGCAAAAACATGTTCATGCTAATTTTTCTATTATATAGCTTACTTAATTTCTAAAATAAATAGCTGTAATTACTGAAGTCTTACAACATTTTCCATACATCTCAATTCTGACTTAACTGAAATTCGTTATAGACCTTACTTTTGCTCTCTGAGGCCTCTTCAGTGGTTTAATCCTAGAGTTAGGACCTGAAATTCCTCCTCTGGCATACTTGGCTGCCAGCTGGCAGGCTGCCATACCTATTTGGATGGCAGGTGTCTTCTTAGATTGCTCTACTCTCTTACTGAAAGTACTTTTTGATCCATTTCCTATATTTACTTGTTTGGAAGAGGGCCATCATACTTCCTGAAGAACCAAAGATGGAAGTTAAGAGGAGATTGTAAAACGCTGGGAACAGCTGAAAATACCACCTGGAAAATCTTTGAATAATGATTCTGTATCTTAGCAAAGACAAGATAACAATCTTCAACAGCAGACAAGCTGCTGCAAGGAATAAAATTATTAATTTGTTGACTGTGCCCATGGCAGACAAAAAAGAAATAGTGAACTTACACAGGCATATAGGGGAAAAAAATAGCACCTTTTTAATGGCATGGTTAGTGAAGGCCTGGAAAAGATTGCCTAAAAAGTCATAAAATTTCTGGCATCAGAAGCCTTCAAGCAAAGATGCGGGAAGTGTTTTCAGGAATACCACAGCACAGCCTGCCTTGCCTGTGATCTCATGAGGTCTACTTTTAGTCTATTTTTCAATAAATGTTTTGTTTTTTTGCTCTATCTCTAGGCAAATGAAGTTTTAATAAAATTGCCTGCCTGCCCAGACTGAGGCGGATATCAAAAACTCACACAACTTGCAATTCAACAAACTTCCAGCAAACTGTTTAAGTATATTCCTAGAGTAAAGCACACATCCTTGAATGAGACTGATGACTAAGGAGGAATTGATTTAGGCATGTGTTTTCTATATGGCAAATTTGCAAAATCTCTTGTGGAAGAAAAATCCAAACACTAAAACTTCAACAAGAAATCCCAACAAACAGTGCAGAGCATTTTTTATTTCTTACAGTCTCTGCCTCCACATTGGGAAAGGAAATGAAAGCTGTAGCAAGTAAAGGAAATTATAGCTTTTTCTTTGTCCCTCCTACACATGCATTAAAAAGAAGGGATGTGTGGGTGGAACATCAACATCTTAGCCCATTTACATTCCCTTTGCTCCATTTTCTCTGTCCAAAAATCAAACAGAGTTCAAATGAAACATGAGACGCTTTAGTCCAAAAGCAGAAAATCTCAAAAAAGTGTCAGAGATTGTTATGGGAATGAGGACAAAGACCTTCCAGATTGCATCAGTTACATTAACATCCACCAATTAATTACCTTACCTGCCCTGAACTTTAACTATGCACATATATTAAATCCCTAGTGATCAAAACTTAGTGACATGTTGTAAACTGGTTGTGTCCTCTGTTCACATCTATCAAAACTCTATGGAGTTTTAATCCATGCCACTTAAACCAGAAAAGGTTGCACACTCTAAATCAGTTTTGTCACTACTTAAGTATGAAGTTGAGACACTCCAGTATTTGTTTACAGACAAAACATTTAATCTGACTTCAAACCCTACGTAAAAGTGTCTGATTCAGCACATCTTTGACAACACTTCTAATGTATGACCAGTTTTCATACACTTAGTATTTTCCCGTGATGCTATTGGATGTCAGAATTATTCCCTGCAATCACAACAGATACAGAGCTTATCCATGGAAAAATTTAAAAAAAACCTTGGGTTGAAATCCACAAAAAAAAAAAAAGTTAAATCTAGCAAAGAACTTTGATGTTGCTATGACCACCATAACAACTTACTATAAAAACAATGCACTTTATATCAAGCTGATCTTCAGCTATTTGCTGTGAAACTGAATACTTATTGTACAGTATAAATAAAATATTTGTTTATGGGAGTTATTTTTTTAAATGTCAAAATAAATTACATTTCCTTTTTTTTACAATAGTTCTTCCAAGTTCTTTTTAAAACAAAGTGTTCATTTTGAACTATGATAGCTGAAGTAGAAGTCTCTGACACAAACTTAGCTTTCTAGCCTTTGGTAAAATATAAAACTGTTGTTAAATTGAAATGAACCAGAAAATGCATGGTGAAACTGATCTGTAGAAACTTTTGCAAATAACAAATATTTGTTCAGTGACACAGATTCTAAGTAGAAACACATGACAAGGTGTGTGGTGCAGCGGTACAGCAGCAGGATTCAGGAATATTTTGCTGAGTGAGTCTGAAGAGCAAATACTTGTGGTACCAAGTCATGCAGATGTTACACCATCAAATACCACACTCCACTATATATATATGTACATTATCAGCATCATTTCAATGTAATGAATAAAATTCAAAGATTTGTAAGCTACTAATGTTCATTTAATATTTTTTCTCTAATGTTCATACCATTTGCTTTATTATACTGGTTGTTTGAACCTAAACTGGCCAAATGGTTTTTGAAACTGCCTGGCAATGTAACTAAATACCTTTTACTTATGCTGCAGGAACAAATCTGACAATTTTATTCCTGGTTACAGTAAATCTGTCAATAAATATGAGCTTACAATAAAACTGAAAAGAAGTTATCACATTAATCAAACATTTAAGGAGGTGCTTCCATTTCCAAGCAGAATACTCTCATCCCTTTTCTCTTTGTTCTTTACTACATGCCTCAGTGTTACAACTTTGTATTCTTTGGGTGAGATATAAAGGAATGTGTCCATAATATTTTCGTTAGCTTATGTTCAACCCTATCTCAAATATTAACCTGAAATGCAAACTAAACAAACTTTTTTAAAGTTCAAAAAGGTAACAAATCCCCATGCTTCTTTTTAATAGGACACAAAGTTCTTATCTGGAAAAGGTAGTGTATTTCTTATTAAAGACAGATCGATAGAGACTTCCAGAGCACAGAGAATCAAACCATTTATAAAATTACCATGTAAAAAGTAAAGACAGGATGGGGATGCCCCTAAATGTGAGGTAAGGCTCACTATTAAATGCGATCCAAGGCTAGATATTTAAGTATGCTGGACTAATTTTGAGTGTCATGGAAAAGTAAGGAGATGACCACTTCTGTTCATGAAAGCAGTGAAAAATCCTCCTCAACAGGAAAAATAGCAGCAGTTTTAAGCTTGCTGTTACTTATGCTACTGCACACATGAGTCTGAGGTGTCACTGCAACTTGGGGAACTTGATGAACCCCCATTTCTCGATATCTTGAAGTGTACTAGGTAAATTAATTGCATGAATATCAAAAGAGTCATCTGATGATGAGATTTTGAACAGTCTTCATTGTCCCTGGTTGCCCTCAAGCACCGAATATGGCATAAACTTTTTTTCCTAGCTTATAAGTTAATCAGCTAAAATAAAACTATAGTGGTCTGAAGACATCACAGTGAGCAATAGGATATTATCTTAGTTCTGTAAACTCTTGCATAGGTCGAGAAGATCTTGTGGATGGTGCCTGAGCCCACAGGACTGGGTTCACCAAAAGTGCTTTCTCCTGAGTTTGCCAGCATTTCTTCAACAAACCAAAAAAAAACCCCAAACTCTCCCATAAAAGAAAACTCAAACAAATAAAACCCAAACCAAAACAAAACCAGCAAATATACACACAAATAGTTATAAGACCACCAATTGCATTCTTAGCTGATTCCTACTGATTGAATTCATCAGTAGTCCCACTTTTTCAGAATGAAGTCTTTTTCCTGGAGACATGATTTCTCCTAGGCTCCTAAGTCAAAAACTGCGTGTTAGAAATCAGGACTCTTGTTATAGGGAGAAGCTTTTGCTTCAATTTTTTTCAAGATGATTTATGCCGTTGAGTTTCAAGGAGTATTAGTGTTCAGTTCACAAATTCATAATTTTTCCAGCCCACAGTTGCAACAGAAACAACAGACACCCTGTTTCACCTAGCACCGAGTGCAATCATGCCTTCTGAAAGTGTTTGATGTCAAACAATGTATTCATGGTTACTGTTCATCTTTGTCCAAGATGTGGCAGTCAGCTCACATCCAACATTTAAGAGCATCATGACAAATAGCTGTTTCTTGAAGTGTTTACTCAACACGGTTGAAAGGCTTTTTTCAGCCCTGGTTCAATGGGATTTCAGCCTTGAGCCAGAAACACTGTGATCTTTGGGGGCTTACAAAGCATGAGTGGCCTTACAAAATCTAGGCAGCTTGCCAAAGGCTATTTTTTTTTTTTTTTTAAACTTTGCTGAACTGTGGTGGAAGGTTAAACAATTCACACAGTTTTGATTCTCCCTACCCCCAATTCGCCTTGTACTTAATGTCTTCTTGTCAAGAAGTAAAGTATCTTCATAATGGGATGGATGGAACCATTTCAGCTATTACACAGCAGTGATGGTATTGCAGGAAATCTGAAACAAATGTTAACTTCAATCCTTTTCAGCTCAAAAGAAAGAAGTATATTTACCATGCTGAGAAGTTTTTACATCACATGGTATCAATTTTCTTATGGTTCATTTGAAATAATAGAAAAAAAAATCCAACCCCAGCTTTATGCTGTCTGAGAATTGGAGAGCAGGAAGGGCACTGCTCATGTCAAGGGGCAAGCCTCGGAAATTTGACTCCAGGAAAAGAATGCCTTGTTTCCAAAAGCACTAATGCACACATCATACAGTGCAAGCATGTTTTCACACATGCATTTTAATTTATGCATGTTTTGTGGCAGAAAAGGTCCATCACTTAAGAATCAGTAGAAGGAAAAATATATGCAGCCTATTGAAAATTAATGTTTGAAAGCCTTGGGTCATTCTGCAATTGCTTTTTGAGATTAGAAACAGATGTCTCCTTTCTAAATTGTTCGGAACAGTATATTACTTCAGAAAACCCTCTACTGGACACAGATTTTATGTCCTATTGTGAGCCACAGAAATTTTGTAAATCAACATTTTAGTGAGCAAATATACTAGGAAAAAACCCCAACAAACTAACCAAACAGCCTATTATGCAACAAAATATATCTTTGCTCATTTTGACAAGTGTTGTTTAATTCCCGATCCCGCTTTCAAATGCTCTCATGAAGTCCCTTTAATAGGCTATAAAGTTCAGCTACTAAATTTGTAGATAAATTTAGGCTGACATTTTCAATATGCAAATTATATCCTCAGTAGGGAAAAAAAAATCTCTATACTTGCTTAGAAATGCATTCAAAGAAAGGGAACCCGACATGTCTCCCTTTAAAAAATGTAAAAAAATTGTGATTTCAGTTACAGTTTTCCCACTTTATGCCTCCTCTTCACCTTCAGAAGGGCTCTGCCTGTAGCCCAGCTGTGAGCAGCAGCATCAGCAGACAGACATTCACTTTTCTGGATTGAAAGTAAGAATAAATAGAATAATGTGATGCAGATTGCATCTATCATCATTCCCAGTGTACACCAACATGGGAATGTACCCTACCAACTTCTGCTGCTAAAAAAACACTGTCTAAAATAAAGGCCCACATTCTCGCCAGGATTTCAGTGGAACAGCAGTGGGTGGGTGCCCACATGAACAGGCCCACTGGCAATTTTAGGCAACTACATTAGTATTTTTACCTCCATGAGCAACCCCTCTACGGTCCTGCATGGTATGTTTTCCAAATTGTTGCCAAATATCAAGACATATTACTACAAACTCCTCCAAAAATATTTTTATTTCTCTTTCTAAATGTCTTTATTTCATCTTTCTATAAATATTCAGTCAGTGAGAGCTTGCTTTGGCATTTTTGCTCAAAGGCAGCATTTTTGTTTATGTCAGCAGGAGGTTATGGGACTGCACATGGAATGTTTGCTGTGAGCTATGAGCTCCATGGGGTGGACAGCAGAGGCAACCACGTTTCTACTGGGTAAGTTATTGAGGGGTCTGGCTTAAACATATGTCACAAGAAGTTTATTTCTCTCTCTGGCTGATCTGTAGAGAGGATGCAAATCTCCATTAAACAAATACTCTGAGGATGGGCTATTCCTTGGACAGACTAAACAACACTGTCAGTACTTTTCTTAATAATATTTTGCATTACTGCAATACTTTCCTTTGACTATCCACCACAAAGATCTTCCAGTTCAGTTGACTTGTTTAATATTGATGAATATAACAGAAGTAAATTGTGAAGTCATCTCTTCTTTATACTGTAATCTTCACTGTCCTACTTATTACATAATTTGGTATCTTGCTCCTGATGCAGCATCCCATATGATTGCCTATGTATTTTGCCAGGAATAATACTCATAAATAATTAACAGCTCAGACTCGGCAAACAGTGTTTTGAAGGAAATGTGTTGTTTATACCAACAGAAAGCCTTGTGGTAGCTATATAAAATGAAACACAATAGGTACAATACGAATTGTGAGCTGTTCCCTCACTCAGTCCCTGATGTTATTTATATAAATAGGTACATTTTGCTTTAAGAAAACACTAGGCAGCTTTCAGCTAACAGAAAAAACCCAAAAACTATTTTCTCAGTTCCTTGAGGCTCATTTCTGAGACTTTATCACAAATAAAATGATCATAATTTCAAAAATTAAAACTACTGATGAAGAGAATCAAAGCAAGCAAGCACATGGAGCAACTGCATTAAAATATTATCTTTTAACAGCATATTGGAGAGGTGGGAAAAGGGAATGAGTGATTTGTGAGAGAGTCTGAGCTACCATATAAGTGTCTCAAAGTGCTTAGCAAGTCTCTGAACCAAATGCAAAAAGCTGGGCATTTATGCTAATGAAAACCACTTAGTTACTTGCCAGTTATTAGTCAGGAAAATCTAACTGTATAGTACTGAGCTAATAGCATTGGGTGAGTGAATAAATCCATATCGTTCCCAAAAAACGTACCCAAATGGTTTGTGCTGTGTACTTAGGACCAAACTCACCTTTGTTTGCTCTGGACATCCCCACCGGGCTGGCAGTAATCATTGCACAGGCATAAACAAGGAGGAGATTGGTTATTGTCACTATGAGAGCTTGACAGCAGCAGACAATTCCTGTTTCCACCTACGTCTGCACAGCGCCAGTAATACCCAACCAAAGACTTTGGTGCACGCAGCAGTCAGCAGTGGAGATCAGGCAGAAGGCAGCTGAATCCCCAGCAGGCTGCAGCACTCCCTGTGCACAGGCCACAGCTGAGACAGACATCAACACCATCACGTTAATCCTGTGAAGGGCCAGAGCATCACTCAGAACAGGTGGGTGCTGAGAAAGCTCCCCCCAAAAGCTGGAGGAGCAAAGCCAGCGTTGCCCTCTGTCCAAAGGAGTTCCAAGCCACTTTCTGCAAAGTGCCTCTGAAGATGAGTCACAGAGTATAGAAGACACATGGGGCACCTGTAGTCTTGTGCTTATTCTGACACGTACGGCAGGCAGACATCACACCACAGTGTCTCTAAGAGTGGCTTTAACCTGGGGAGCAAGGAGAACACTCACTGTTATTCTCTGGCCATCCTAAACTCAGTTCAGTTTGTAGCTGACCTTACCTCTTATCACAACTGCCAGCAAAGTTCTCATTTGAGAGTTGTTATTTACTTTGACAGAAAATGACTGTTTGTGGAAAGAAGCCTAAGTACAGAAATGGGCAAAAGTAGTAAGATACCACCATTATCTCTCTCTCTTGCTTTTTTCTTTTTTGTTTTTTTTTTTTTTTTTTAGAGAATGAAACTAAACTGAAGTCCTTCTTTAATAACACAGTTAAGTATGCATTTAATGCAGGCTACCCAGTCACATTAGTACATCTATTTGACCACCTACCTCAATCAGCCCTCAGGGAAACACCACTGCATTGAATATATAAATATTCTATTCCTGCACTTTTCAGTTTGCTATTTTTCCCATCGTACTACTCTAATTTCAACATCATGGAAAAAAAAGGCAACATAAACCCAGTCTTCTTTGATAGACTGAACAACCGCATACCACACTTGTAGAGAGATGTTTATCTGAAGACTTGAAAAAGGAATAAGCCTCACCTGTTCAAGCAAAGCAAAAAATCCCAAGTAAACCTATTCTGTATTTCAATTTGCAGTGTATCCTGCAGGATATAATGCATGACACAATGCATGACACGTGCCTGTCTGAGACCTTTGATAACTCAGCTCATATATCTTGGTCTCATTGAAGAGGAGAAGTTGCGAGACTATTATTTGTTTCTCTTTTCAGTTTGAATTTCACTTTTCGCACTCCTTTTTAGGAATAAAAATATAGAACAGTTTTGCCTTTCCTCAGTATCATCAGTTGATACATTCAAAGGACAAAAGAGGATTGTGTCAGTAGGTCATTTTTAAACAGAACAATGTGAATTTAAAAGGAAAACAATAGCCTTTGAAAGTACCATTTCTAGATGGTTAGGAGAGCTACATGAGGAAGAGATCTGTTAACTCCAGCAAGAAGCAAAGAACCACAACCCAACCACAGAAAAACTTCATCAAGAGATCATTTTTCCTTCATCTTGCTCTGTAGGTATTCCTTTGTATAGGAATTTACATTCCTTTGTATTCTCATTACATGAGAAGAGCAAGAATTGATTATGACTCTGTTGGCCTGTTTTCTCTCTTTTTGTGTATCTGTTACTGAACTACGCTGTGAAGATAAACTGTACTCAGGGGACATCTGCTTCAAGTGGGTAGAAAATGTCAAGTAGTAAAACCTTTTTGTGAAAGCCAGTTTGGCTTATCCATTCCTAGAGGCAGTCTAGACCAACACAACAAGGGACTTTTTCTTTAAGCCCCAGGTGACAAGTTCTGCCGTGACACCTGCCAGAGGCTTACCACCAGGGTTCACAAATTTCTACATTCACCTAAGAAGCAGGATTGTGACTTCTCTCACCGCACTCCTACTGGAGCCAATGTTGCAAAGTTGCTCGTATTTTCTCTCAAACGCCATCTCACAACTTCCATCAGGGACAGAATTAACCAGAACCATTTCATGACAAGGGACAAGCCGCGGTGTTTCAGCCCGACAGGTAAGATGCTGTATATCATGGTAATTTTCTTGTTCTGACTTTCTCTATTCTGACACAAGTATTTGTCTTGGACATCTGCTATTTCTCATTCCCTCCTCATCCGAAGGGTGGGGACACACTTTCATGTGTCTAATACACGTTGTCTCTAGGCCTTATCACAATATAAACAACCAATGAGTGCAGCAAACACTGCTGAAAGTAAGAAGTTACATAACTCATAGCTCTGAGTGTTAATATATCACTGCCACCTACGTGGGCCTATCACAATACTTTTTACTAAGAGAAGAAAATGAGCTTTTAGAGTGTGGAGATCTTGAGCTGGTCTTTGAAACCTCTGTGTTTTATGTTTGGGGTAAATAACTCATTCTCCTTTTACTAGAAGTGCTTGAGGGATGTCATGAATGCTGCTGACCTGTTCATTATTTAGACAATTGTGATTTTAATAATCAATCAACTACATTTTTCTGTGATTGGTTCCCCCCACACCATTACACAAATGTAGCCATTTAAAGAGGAATATTGGAAACCTCCAAGTTCAAAACATGTGTTAAAAAAAATTCCACTAAAACCTGCAATTTGAGCATTCCAAGGTTATGCTTCTGGTTTTCCAGGTTATCGGTGGTGCAGGTAGATGGCCATTAGTAACCTGACAACCTACATGGTCATTAGGTACATATGTAAATTTAGGATAAAATTATATACACAGCTGTGTGGACTCAAACTTCCAGAACTGTGTCCTTTAACCCACCTTGCCTGTAGCAAGCAGAATGATAAAAAGCCAACACTGCATTTGTGCAGTGGAGCACTGCTAGGAATTCTCATGGGTTACCCTATGAGTTAGGGCCACCATCTTACCAGGAACTCTGCCTGGGAAAACTGCAGTTCCATGATAACACTTCTGCCACTCTTGACATTTTTTCTCAAGGAGCCAGGAAGTGAATCCCCTTTGGTATTGTTAAGATTTTCAAAACTTGTCCTTTCAAGCAGCTGCCTATAAACTTTGAAGGGAAATCAATCGACCTTCTATAGTTGGCAGTCAAAATGAGTTGAGAACCAGTGAAAATAAATACTTCCAGATTATATTTCACCTAGGAGTCAATTTTATTCCCGTTAATGCCCTTAAAATGCAAGGAGGAATAACCACACTCCTCCTACCTTGTCTCTTACAGGCAGGAGTGCTCTGCTGATCCCTCCTTAAGTTCAGCACTACTTAATCTGTGAGTCACCAGCTAACCTGCCCATTTTTGTTCTTGTTTAGGAGAATTTTTAAAGTTATAAATAAGACACTTGCAGGAACCAAGTTTTAGGCAAGTTTCAGATCTCTTTGCATTGGTTAGTAGGTCTGGTTTGTACTATGTATAGCCTGTTAATCAAGGCAAACACAAGGGAAGTCTAGGTATGCAACTTCAGGAATTTATCTTCGAAGCACTGAGCCAAAACTGCCAGCCCTAATTTTCTTGATGTCAAAGAACTTCACAGAAGTCTATTACTAGCATAAGGCAAAGAGTACACAAAGATTTTTGCAGGTATTCTCGCATAGAATAGTAAAAAGAACCCTCTTGTTCCTCATAATTTTGTACAAAAAGCAACACCATAAGCAGCGTTCTCAGGCCTGGAGAAAGGGGGAGAAAAATATGAAACCCAATCACCCTCACCCTGCAATACCTATGGGCAATTCTGGCTGACATCAGACATCATCACATACCTACAAATCAGTCTGTCAGATTAGAAGTCCCCTCCTTAACCTCGTCCACATGGTTCCCATTTAGAACAGCTACACTGCCCTTACAGCATTAAGCAATGAGGAAAAACCTTGTTTATGTTCAGAGTCAAAGCCACAGTCCCCACACCGACCATTTAACAACTGACTTATCTTTTGAATTTGAGCTGTTTTCCCTCTTTATGCCAGAACAGACCAGGCCAGTTTTCAGGGTGATGAAAACAATTTAAAATTAATCAGTCACACACAGGACATTCAGGATTTAACTGCATGGTTTCCTTTAGACACGCTGCCTTCCTCTCAGTGTTATTCCTACAGGTTAGGTTAAAAAGCAGACTTAGATTTTTCTTCCTGATATACAGCATTTAAACTTATATATTCCAACATGTATTCATAACTCCTAGACTACAAATTACAGTTACAGGGCAAACCTTTCTGGGAGCAGAGGGACTCATTTGACAGTAAGGACTGCTGTATCTGTAAAGAAAGAGAGCACAATGAGAGTTTTTCTTGATGTGACATTTTAATTCTGCTTGGTCTTTCCCCGTGAACACCAGCAAGAGCCTGCTCTGCCTTGCCTGTAGCTCCTCATTAGGTGGTGGGAGACAGCAGTAAGGGGCACCCTTGGCCCCATCCCCTAGAATACATACAAGGGTTTCTTCTGAAAGTATAAAGGAAAATCCTAAATGTGTTCCAAAATGGAAACAGCAATGCAAAGCTGATTAACCATTTGTTTCGTTAACTGGAAAAAAGCAAGTTATCATGTATGAGCAGTAACAGCATATGCTGTAGGAGATGAGAACCAGCAGGGTGCTGTGCAGAGGTTTGTTAGCAGACATAGATAGCATCAATAAGTGACTGCATGGAATAATTTGGTTTATTGCAAACATTCTCTTGGTATAATCTGGGTATCACATTCCTTATCTTGACAGAGCTTTGAAGTTCATGTCTAGCCAGATCAGATAAAGGATGATGCTACCTTATCTCAAAAAGAAACCCCCCAAAAACCACCAAAACCCAACCCACCTCACATCCTAATTTAAAGGCTTTTCTAAACAGTTCATTTTTCTCTCTTAACTGTGCTCCTAAAGGCAGAAGAATGTTACTGAGTCTCATAAGTGAGAGACAGCAGCTGGAATATGGTTTACTAGAGACACAGCTCAGGAAGAATATTTAAAGCCCACGGCCTAACTTCAATCAAGGGAGTGTCCTTGTGAAGCTGTAAGACTTAACTCTCATGTCTGAGATAGGCAAATACTTCAAATGTTTCATTAAGACCTTATGAGCTGCAGCACCTTGTCTTCTAAGTTCAAAGTAAGTTTCAGTGAACTCACAGGAGCGTTTGGGGTGTTTTTTAGAGAGAGATTTTTCCATGGAAAGGGATCTTTGTCAGTGTAAAGTGGATAACTGTAAGACAGCAATGTCTGTGCTGGGATGAGTAAGCAGTAGGAGGAACATACAGGAAACATCCTCTAACATCAGCAGAGATGTTATGTCTAAGAATTTCAACACCTTTGCCAGAGAAATATTTACCATCTAGACCATTATAAGATCCATTTAAATACTTAATATCCTCATCCAGAAAAAAACTGTGTCTTTCTAAGCAAGGTAGAAGAGAGCACATCAATCTCAGTTTGCATCTACTCTTAGATTTTTGAAATAGAAATATTGGAAGTGCAGTAGGGACCAAATTTTCTGGCTGCCTAAAGTCAGGAAAAGATGTCCTTCAGAAACTGTGAAGTTATTTATCATCTTTGAATACTTAGAATAGAACTAGACACTGGATTCTCCACAGCTAAGAGAAAACTCTGTTTTCAATTCAGTTTGATATTGTAAACTATTAGAAATGTCAAAAATCAGAGAAGAGGTGCCCAATTCAATCATACAGCAAATTTTGCTTTCCAACTCTAAAGGTCATTATGAGGTTTCTGCCATGAATAAAGTAATTTATTTAACAGCTCTCCTGTTCAAGACATTTCATGATTTTTAAGATCTTATTCTTTCAGAAGAGATTCTCTTTTCTTTATTGATTTCATCTCTGAAGATGTCTCTAAGATGTTCATAGGAGGCTGTACTCCATTCTTACTACCATAAAAGAGAAAGCCTCACAAGCCTTCCTATGAATATTGGTCTTGACTCTGGGATTCTATCAAAATTATCCTCTGATTTTGTTCCAGGTCTCTAGACCAAGTTCCACCTTTCCATTTATCCTGCTTCTGAACATTCTCTGGCCCTCTCATTCCTTACCTTAAGTCACATTCTTTTTGCAGAGCCATGGCTGAGAGCCACGTCTCTGGGAATACAAGAAAGCACAGAATTCATTTTGTTCTTCGCTTTGTTCTGTTTTTTAAACAACCTCCTCAAAAATGACTTAAGCAATACAATGTCAGTTATGAACTAGTAGGAACTGAGAGTGAATATCAAGCTTTTAAAGACATCTTCACACAATTTTACTCCCCAAAATGCTATATATTTTGCCAGGTATTAGTTAACTTACTATGGTAATAGGCAAACACACTCTCCAAAAACTGAGGAGTTAATAATCTCTGGAGAAATACTATTGAGAAATACTATCCTAAGCAGATATAAAGTGGAAATGTGGAGCACAGATAAAAGCTCATATTTGTCAACCATCAAATCTAATACAAAAAAACAAGGCAAAAATCAAGCAAGCAAACAAAAAATCCACAGAATATATAATACAACTTTTTCTCATCTGTCATGAAGCTAATGAATGAATATTAGGGTATGCCTGAGGGAAAGATATTTGCAGAGAATCCTGATAGAATTATTTTTTTTGTGGACACGTGTACTCAATTTGTAGTTTTGGATATTTAAATTGCATTGCATGAAAACACTTAGTTTGGCATGATTAGTTCCATTAAAATCTGAACAGGAAGCAGAATCCAGATTTAGCCACCAGCAAATAAAATTCATACTAGTCATGGAAGAAAGCCATAAAGGTGCATTAAAAAATTACCAGTGTGTTACTTCTACAGTTCACAACTACATTTCAGAAGAAAAACCTTGTCTATACTGTCCCTACTCCCATCTCTGGAAGAATTTCGCAGATTACATGAACTTCCTACAAGTTTGTATAGTCTCACCCTGCCCCTAGAAGCTGCTTGCTAGGGCTCAGTAGTGTGCTAACTTCATCCACAACATTTCTGGTTTGCTCTAAGTACAGACAGCTTCTTCCTCTGTCCCAGAAAGAGCCTTGTTACCTCCCACCTCAACACATCAGCACTCTAGGAGTTTGAGCCAGTAGAAGTCTGTTTAAGGAACAGCAATGGAAATTCGTGTTCTCATGTTATCTTGATCAAAAATATAATGATTCTGTCTGGAGCTGTGAATGTAGAGAAAATTGGGAATGTCCGAGAAAAACAGGTCTAAGCAGGCTGGAAGGCAAAATATGTTCCAGGTTCTGTGTTTCAGCTATGTATGCATGAAAAAGCTCAGAGCCCTGTTATGGATTTGGAGCCCTGGTAAAAAAAAAATCTCATTTTCTGTCTCCTACACTTATAGGAGCGGCAAGAAAAAGAAAACTTTCTTTTTTTTTTTTTTTTTTTTTTTTTTTTTTTTTTTTTTTTTTTTTTTAAAAAAAATTTTAAACCCCCCAANAGGAATCGATAAGATCCTCACAAGACAGAATCCTTCACAAGACAGAAATGGGAAGCGGGATAAAAAGTCTGTTGGCTTCTTAAGATCCCATGGTGAGTCTCAGGAACACTAAACAGCAAGTGGCACCCTTTTACAGTCAAGTTAATAAGCCATGCCAAGCACTTGCTTCCTAGGGAAGGAAAGTGCCTTCCTTTCCTTCCTCCTGCAGACTGGCATCATCAAGGCTTCATGACCAACAGGCAGCTTTCAATACAAGCACATTCCCACCCATTCATAGGCTGATATTTGTCCAGTTGCTGTGCTGATAATGGTCTAATTTTCCAGCACACAATGGTTGGTTAGCAATAAAACACACCAAGTAAATATCACATCACAGCTGATAAATCTGCAGTTGTAGGCTTGGAGAATCATCCAAGTTTCAATCCTTCATATATTTTTGGGTCTCTCCAAAGAACAGTCATTTTATACATTGATTTGATTTTATTTCCAATTCTTTATAATCATTAACACAAGCCAATGCACAGGAGCAGAGATGAAAATTCCGCCTCATCCATTTAATTATGATTACTGGTTGAAGGAACGCATCTTACTAACACTGGATTTCAAAATACACAGTTTCATCTCATCCATCTTTCACCCTGAAGGTTAATTCCACACAATCATTTTCTGAGGCCTGCTTCAGTGACAAGTTGCTACAGAAAGCAATTTCTTGAGTCATCCTTGCTATGGAACATTTCTGTAGTGAATATTGTCACTAGGATCCATCTACACCAGGAAAAAGATCCAACTGTGTTCCTGCTCATCTCATGTCTCAGACACCTTGTATTCTATCTCTTATCTTCAGGGCTCTCTCAGAGATCATCTTTCTGATACTTGCACAGCAAGAATTGACTAACCAATTTTGAGAGATTTCTACAAGTCAGGAAACCTCCACTTCTGCTACTTGTTCTGCAGTTCGTCCTTCTGTATCCCTCTGTGTACATTCATAGTGCAAATGTGATCCTCCAGGCTGGGTGACAGAAGCTGTAAGGAGAGTTTATATTATCAATTTTTAGCTGTCTCTAGTACAGATATGCCTGTGTGAGCCCTGAGAAAGGTAAGGTCGTGTTTCTCTCCATTGTCTAGAACTCACACAGATCCATCCTTACAGAAAGAGTATTTTTCACTCGGCTCACATCTGTTTGACATGTGGCTATACAAACATCGATGCCAGGGACAGTCTGGGAGCAGGAAGGAGAGCTGGGAACCAGATGGATCCAAGTGCTTTATAAGCCACTCTTGCCTTGAAAGAAATGAATTTGAGTTGAGGCCAAGTTCAATGAGACATTTCCTAGCCAGCAATATCAGCTGGAGATGCTCTTGCCCTGTCCATCCCACTTTCTCCTCCTCCCAGCTGTCTTCCAAAACCACCAGTCAAAACTGGGTATCTTTAGGGGGAGCATTTTATCAGCCAGTTTCGAGAGCTGATGTGGCTCAGTAAAAATACATAACATCTCCTCCTTTCCACTCCCCCATAAATCTTACTTTAAAACGAGTTCTCTTCCCTGACTTGGTTCACAGCACAGCCACACTGGCAGAACTGACAAGATTATAGAAAGATAGGAAAAACAATCAGCTTGACAATAGCTGCTCCCCCTCATTGCTTTAATTTCAGAATGGTATAGTCAAAATCTTGTCTTTTTCCTCAATTGCTCAGTTCTTCCACATAGCTCTGGAAAAAAAAATCTTAGTATTCCAGTCTACCAGTATTTCCTCACTCTCATAAACCCAGAATAAACCTACTCAGACCTGAAGTCTCTCTAGAGGTTTCATGTCAGTGAAAACTAGTTCATAAATATTAGCTAAAAATTGCTAAATTTTGTGCCATGGGAAGACACTTTATCAACAGTCACTAAAGACTAAATAAAAATCATGCAAGTTGTCCCTCCATCCATGCCATTTTCATTGATATCTATGGATATTGCTAATGCTTCAGCTGCATGCCAGAATGTTTGAGTCCAGCCAAATACACTACAGAAAGGATTTGGGACATATGAGCAGGTCCTGAGGTATGTGCAATGTAAGAAGCTCACATCCGAGCTGTTGATTCCTTCCAGAGCCAACAGAAGGAACAGGCAGTGCTAACATGGGTTAGCAGTCCATCCCAAAACAACACCCAGCCCATACTAACAAGTTTATCTTGCTCACAGCACTGATGCTCATAGAACTTGCCCATCCAGAGACTTCAGGGGCTGGCCATGGGCAGACAATAACAAAATGCTGGGATTTTACTCTTCATATTCAGAGTAAAGGGGGCAAAGAGTGATCTCATGAAACAGAACTTGATAATGGTATTTGGGCAGGCCTCCAATATTCACCTGTCCATCTCACCCCACTCATTATTGTCTCTCCAAATTCTTTCTAATCCACTTCTTTGCTCCTGCAGAGCAACCCATCTTTCCTTGTCAAAGCCAGATACCAGAAGCTTTGCTAATGGCTTTCCCAGAGCATGGAGTCTTACCACCTCAACAACCAATTCCTTGAGATTCATTAAATACTCAATATACATTTAGGTTCCCTCTTTTTTTCCCATCAAGAAACAACAGATACTTTGCAGCTTAATTTCAATTTAGCTTCTCCTGCCCTGGCTTTAACAGCCTAAGGATACCATATTGTATTGAGAGACACAGAAAAAATGTTGTATTCCCTCTCTGGCAGTGCTGTTTACATTGTGATACAATACAGGGATAATCATTAAAGAATAAAAGATTACCATTGCCCTTGTATTCCCTCTCATTGCCCTCATATTCCCTCCCTTTTTCTGCTCTCTGCCCCATCTGATCTTTCCCTGTAAAAGGATGGTTTGTCAGCATCCTGCCAGGACCATCAATCCTGCCCCAGGACGTTCAGTCCAAGCCTCAATTTGCCACATTTCTTTTCCAGCCATTTCCTCTCCAGCATATCCTTAACAACCCACACTTCTGCCTTTGGCCTTACACTGCCTCCTCTCCGTTGCATTTTTTTCCTGCTTCTTTGGCAATGTTTCCTTTTTTCCATTTCAAGAGAGAGGGCAAATGAGCAGTGACCTCTGTCGCTGGCACCAGGACCTCTCCTGTGGCTAGAGAGGAGCCAGCCCCTGCAGGAGAGGCAGCCAAGTCCCTTTCCCAGGAGAGGTCTGTCACCTCCCCACAACAGTTCCCTTCTGCTGAGAAGCAGAACAGAGTCAAGACAAATTTAGATATTGATTAATCCTCTGTTTTTCTATTTTCTTCTATGGCCTAAATTCTCTCAGGAGAATGTGGTAGCTATAATAGAGGGAGGTTTATCCACATTTTTATCCCTAAGTATAAACTACTTCTAGAAGAAAGCCATATACATTTCTGCTTATCAGATTTTAAAAAAAGAAAACAAAAATTGCAAGTTTTTAGATTTTAAGAATCTGGGTTCCAGCAGAGATGTATTAGAAGTGCCACAATAGTACAGATGGGAAGTTAATTTCTTGAAAATAGTATTTGCTGGACGATGTGCTGCTTTCAGAGAACAGGGGTTCAAATATGTATGTTTCTGCTTTTCAGCTAGCTTCCCTTATGCTATTTATAAACCCAGGAAAAGCAGGAAGCACCCTAAATATATATTTATATGTAACGGGGTAATTTTTCTTGTCATTAAGTTTCAATATTAAAATTGAAGGACATGAAGTGTTACTTGCATAGGTTTTGTTCCAACTATTTATGAAACCCCTGCCACAATCCTGCACTTACTCCACTGCCCTACAAGTTACACATCACCCTTTGTGAGGGGCATTTGCACCTGAAGCACTTGGGCTGGGCATTCACCGGCCCTTGCGGGGCCCCAGTACCTGCCCCAGACAAGAATGGCCATTGCCATTTGCACTGTCTGTGGCTTTAGAAAGTGCAAATTCAGCACTGCACAAATGGAAAGGGAGATGTAAAACTCCTTGTGTGTCCAAGTTTCCTAATGCTAAAAAATAAATACATAAAATAATCATACATTAGTTGCACTTTTGGTTTGGCATTCAGAGTCTGTATCACCCACAGGGCATCAATTCTGTTACAATCCTAATCACCTTCAAATTCATTTTTTAATTAAGTAGGAAACAGAGACAATGACCACCTTTCAAATCTCCAGGCTCCCCACAGGTTTATTTTTTGTTTTAACGTGCTGCAGGACCTTCTGTTTCAAGGTCATTTTGGCTTCACCAAGTGGAAACAGGTCACAGTGACACGCAGGGCTAGAGCTGTCCATCTGCACACACGTTAATTCTAGTTATTTCTGCATTATTTCAGTCCTGTTTTGCCTCTTTCACTGCCTAGTGTCATAACAAAACTGATTAGCACACAATAAATTCAGAAGCTATCAGGCCAAACAACTGTGAGGGCTCTGCATGGCAGGCGCTTGTCCAAAATCGATGTTGGTTGATAGATACGGGAATGCCACTTCTATCCCAGCGAAGGAGAGTGACGAAAGGCACGGCTGAAGTGCCCGGTGCTGGCTCCCTGCCCCAGGAATGCCACACTTCCCCTCACTGGGACTGTGATAAGCCCAGCTATGTTTAGCAGTCCTGGCCAGCAGGCTGTAGATGAGAGCAGCCAGAGCTGCTGTTTGACACACCGGGTGTCCTGTCAGCACAAAGTGCTTTAACCTTCAGCTGGTCTGGCACATACTCCTAATGTTAGGGACACACATAAATCTGGGCAGTGAGGTGGGTCAAAAATCACTGTGAATTAAACAAGGAATTTGTTTGGGAGAGTTGAGACACATAGATCTCACTGCAGTGCTTTGGTAATGAGAAACTGAGTCTGAGCTTTTGCTGATGTTGCTGTGAAGTCCTGTGGGACTCACAGCTTCCAGTTGTGGGAAACAAACTTTATCAGAACAGAGAACTCTGGAAACCAAACTTAAAAGACAAAACAAGACAAACACAGTTTTCTCTTCAGCAAAAATGTCCTAGAACATGTCCTGTTTTGCACTAACAGTCACAGAAACAAAGCCATTTGAAACAAAAGTGCCCTGAGATATCCAAAACACATTTTCTTTAGAGCTGTGTGCTCTGACACAAAAGCATAACTGGGACATGATCTGAAAGTTCAGGATGATTCACACTCAGAAACGTTCATACCTCTAGATGTGTTAGCTGTTGACGTCTTGTTATCAAGGTCAATAATTTAAATTCTAAAAAACTACACACACACATATTTATAAATATATATCCACAGTAGGAACTAAGGTAGATCTGCAGTTATTTTTTTCGTTTATTTCTTTAGCTGAAAGAACTGCAGTTTTAAAAAATAAATTTAAATAAAATCCTATTTTTATGACCTAGATTAATTTTCAGTTGTTTTGTTCTGATACTTATAGAGATTAGATTTTTAAATTTGAAATAAACCCTATTAAATTAAAATAAATGTTGGTAGAGACTGAACAGGTATGAAGTGATCTGAAACCTTTTTCCTCCAGATTCATTTTCCAAAGCTTTGGAAAAAGAAAACTGAAAAACTTTCTTTGCAATGATTAGCTTCTAAATATTGGGAAGCATAAAGAAACCTAAGAATTTGGGAATTTCATCTGAGGGAGAGAATAAATAAGCAAGAATAAGGGAAGGGACAATAAACTATTAGCTTTCCAGTTTTATCATTCTTTCTGTGGTTGAAAAAACAGAATACAGTGCCAATTAAGTTGATTGCCACTGGTATATGAATTAGAAATTTTAATATTGAAAGCAAAATCCAGAATAAATTCAACAGTAGTATTTAGGGCTGCTCAGAGGGAATCAAAGACTTAAAACTGAATCATGACTGGTAGAGAAGATGCAGATGTAGATTAAGATGGTCTCAAATATCCTTTGTCCTCCATTAAGTTTTAAGAAAAAGATGCCCACAAAGTTAGCAGAAGGGCTCCCATCCAGGTGTCAGAAGAAAATTGATAAATATTATGGGGAAAATGGTGATGCAAGAAGGTGTGTCCCAAGCATTTCTTCAGCAAGAAGATGGAGAAAAGGTCACCAAGAAAAGCACATCTAAAATTTTGTGACAGCAAAGTTACACTACTCAAATCAGCACCTGTGGGACTTTGTCCAAGAAAATAGCAGAGCTATGGCAGGTTAAAATCCAATATCCCAGGCAAGCCAATAATGCCAAGGATGTGGGCTATACAAGAGGCATTTATAGTGGAAGGCTGTGGGAGTCAGCAAGAGAGGCACAGGACTAAAAGAGCAAGGTAGACAAATCCACAGCCTTTCCCTCATCCACCAGCCAGGTTGCCTGGTCATAAAAGGAGATCAGGTTGGCCAAGCAGGACCTGCCTTTCCTAAACCCATGCTGGGGTCTGACCCCTTGGTTGTCCTGATAAACTGTTCCATAACCTTCCCTAACACTGAGGTCAGGCTGACCTCAGTCTGTAGTCCCTGGATCCTCCTTCCAACCTTTCTTGTGGATGGGTATCACACTGGCCAACCTGTAGCTGTCTGGGACGTCCCCAGTGAGCCAGGACTGATGACAAATGATGGAATGGCTTACTGACCTCTCCCATCAGCTTTCTCAACATCCTTGGATGAATACCATCCATAGAATTGTGAGTGTCCAAGTGCCAGCAAATCACTGACTAATTGTTCCTGGATTGCAGGGGATCTAGTCTGATCCCTGTCCCTGTCTACCAGCTCAGGGGGCCAGCTACCCTCAGGATAACCATTCTTTCTGTTGAAGACTGAGGCAAAGAGGGCATCAAGTACCTCAGCCTTTCCTTCACCCTTGGTGACAGTGTTCCCCCCTGCCTCTAAAATAGGATGGAGATTTTCCTTGGCCCTCCTTCTGTTGTTGCTGTATTTATAAAAACACTTTTTATTAGATTTCACTGTGATGGTCAGATGGCGGCTTTCTGATTCTCTTTCTACACCATCCTTATACTTTTCCTGAGTTGCCTGCCCCTTCTTCCAAAGGTTGTAAAGCCTCCTTTTTAACCCTATTCAGCCAGGCTGGTCTTCTTCCCCACCAGCTCCTTTTTCAGCACATAGGGACGTCCTGCTTCTGCACCTTTGAGATTTCGTTCTTAAAGTGGGTCCAGCTTTTTGTCACTAAGGACTGCTTCCCAAGGGACTGTCCAAACCAGTGACCTAAATAGGCCAAAGTCCATTCTCTGGAAGCCCAAGATAGATGCTTAGTTGACCTCCCTCCTTACTTCACAAAGAGCCAGAAATTCTATCCTTTTGTGGTTTTAATGTTGGAAGATGTTCAACACAGAACCAAAGAACGTTTTAAGGATGTATGGCAGCCACTCCTAAATCTACAGTTTGCACAGGGAAGGCTTTGCATCTTGGAACAGTAACAGAATTGGTGTTCACGATTGCCAGAACTCACAGGCAGAGGGAAGGTTTGGGTAAGGCTCCTATGGAGCTACAGAAAAGATGTTTCTGGAGCAAAGCACCTGGCAGTGATAGAAACTACCAGGATAGAGACACATTTGAAACACACCACGTTTGTGAAGCCCATTTTATTAACAACTTTAGTGTTATTTGACAAGATCCCTCCCATCTCCATGAGCGTGTTTGCCCCAAAAATATTTCCACAAAGATTTTAAAATAAAAGCAAGCTCTGTATTCTGACACATGGAATTTGCCAGGAGTGCTTTAGCAAAGAAACCCACAATGTTGCTGCATGACAATTAAATTAACAAACAATCAGGGGGGTGAAAAAAAAGCTCAGGAGCACTGCAGAGCCAAGCGTTGATCCATTTCTTCTTTAACTGCAGTTTTTGGATTTTTGCCACTGAAATTGAAGAGGACCAGAATTCAACCATTTGACTTCTGAACAATCTACTTTAAGATTACCATTGTTCCCGTCTCAGTTCCAGTACAGATGATAAACGTTTCTCAAATCAACACCAGATACTTCTCTTAAATCATACATAAATTCTTGCAAGGAGTATGCTTTCTCCCAAAACCACTGAATTTACTTCATTTCCTTTTTTCCTTTCTTTCCTCTTAATCTTTTTCTTTCATGCTCCCAAACCAACTGGCTGAGTTGTCCCTGTGGGCTATTGATGGCATTAAAGTGGACTGTTCAGCAGCTGTGCCCCACTGCCTGCCCTATCGATTAGTTTCTCACATGGCTCTTAATAGGTTTATCGATATTTTGGATTCATTTTGTCCTGATTTTTGTCAATCTTCACATTTTTACAGTCAGGTTCCATTTTGCTTGAGGAATGCATCCAATTAGTCCTGCTCTCAAAAGGCACATTCTTTCACTAATGATTTATTCAGCGGATTTATCTACCCATTTATTTGCCTTTTCTAGTGTTTCTTTGTTTTGAGGTTTTTTTGGCTCCTGGTTCGTTTTGGTTCATGTATTTAGGTAGGATCTGTGTATTATCTGCTATTTTCTGAATGCAAGCTATCTCCAAATCAATTTTAAATCTTTTCATGGATCCCAGTCTGCCATTATTGTCTGACCATAATATTTTTATTTTTGTATTACATTTTAATACCCATAAATTTTGAAATCCTTTGCTGGCATTAACTGGCATAGGATGAATGTTGTTGCAATGTAACGGTGCTTTACTTCAGACAAAGATTTGTTTCTTCGCCTTTAGGAAGAAAGGCTAGTAAACAAATATATTCAGATCTGAACTGTTACTCATTTAAGTCTTACTGAAGAGTAGAAAACAGATCCAATGAAAATATTTGTCCCTAAGATTTCAGGAACTACGGAAATTGTGCAGCTCCTGGAACCTCTTCAAAAGACAGAGTACTAAGTGGGTTTACTGATTGCTGACAAATATTATGCCACCAAATGTTTCCAAGTTTCTCATATGTTGATTATTTCACTTGATTTTGTGTAATTTTACAAGATTTTTACTACTGAGATGGTGTTCTATTTGGCCTGCTTTGAAAGAATTAAGATACCATTTATCTGCAAGTTGCTTTCTCTATACAGGAATCAATCTCATTTTTAAGACTTATTTTCAGTTATTTTTATGCTCTTTTCCCAGGATGTTACTTCATATTGCTTTACATTTTTCATACAATCTTGCTGTTTAGTTTTATGAGATTATACCTACTGTTCATTTACAAATCTGTGGTAACAAGGTGCCTTGCAATATCAATGATCTTAAATCAGTAGGAATGTCACTTGTAGATTAAAGCAAAACAAAACCAGCTGGACCCTTGTACTATATTAAATGCACAGAAAAGAATATGTTAATTTAATTAAACCCAGGGAACTGGGGAAACCACAACAGTGCAGTATCAATGTGTAACCAAGATATAAGAAGAATTTTGTCATGTTCTCAACACAATTTGTAACCAAATTGAATGGACAAAAGACATATGATAACCTGCCTCACTGTGGGCTTTGTGATTCCCTTGGTACTTCATGGACAGGTTAATTGCAAAAAAGGAAGCCTTATTTTCTCACAGAAGAACAAAAATCTCAGTGTGACTTTTGTAACTCTGAATACTGTTCAGGAAAATCCCCCATGAAGTTAATGGAAATTCTGACTTTGTCAGATTTTCACCCCAGTACATGCAACATTTAAGGGTTGGGGAAAGAACCAAGAATTGTGGACTTAAAAATAATCTTGAAGAATCTAAAGGCTTTATAGTTTGCACCATAAAGTCATTAAACACATTTTTAAAAGCCCCACATTTAAACAAACTGATAAACTATGGAAAGCATCAGCCTTCAGAATATCACAAAGGGGTCTTTGCTTGACAATACGACTTGAAAACTGCCTAAGTGCTCATTCACTTAGCAGGGATTAATGCTGGGATGCCTTTTATGTTAGGCTAGGCCACAACAAACAAATCAGAGATTTAGTAATGTCAACATTTTTATGCAAGGGTTTTTGTTTATTTTTGTTTCTTCATTTTAAATCTTACAGATTTTACCAATATGACTTCATTTCATTTCAAGTAAGTGTTTATGTACATAATCACATTATTTCACTATCACGCTCTGAGTTTCATTGACAAACCTTCATCTGTTTTAAAAGTAAACAAATTCATCAGCATAGGCACTGCTCAGCAACATCTGGCATAATGAAAACCTAATTGCAAGTGAGGCCTCTGGACTCTCCTTTAACACAAATTAAAATGCATTTGAGAAAGTAACATTTTTCAGGTGTTTCTCAAACAGTAGAGAACCTTAATACAATTTCTTTGAAGTAACATATATGTTCCTGGAAAATAGGTCCCTCTGTAAGTTATATTTACACATTGAGTTGCCTTGATTTTTAGCTGAGTTGGAACCAAGACTGTGTCTGCCTTTTGTTTACACATGAGGATTAGAACAGGAGGATAAATGAGGGGTTCTTGGCTGGCTGAGGATTATAGAAATAACAGAAAGACCTCATAAAATCAGATAGCATCCTGCTTCAGATTTGCAGCTCCAAAAAGCTAAAGTTTGGCAGGCACACACTGTGGTTAAAGCTTCCTTATTTGGGAAGAAAAGAGCAGTAATACTAAAAAGGTTGAGAGAGAAGCAGTGTTCTCTGAGAAGACTTAAACTCAGATAAGCTAGAGCAGGCATATATTAACTGGGCAAGCATCAAACTGATGGTCTGATAACCACTTCTTCCAGTGGAAGAGTTTGGCCCTCTGAAATGTGTTTCCAGTCAATTTTTATTAGACAGCAATATTTAATATCTGAATACAGTGTGTTCCAGCTTCCTTTTCCTTTGAAGCCTGCAGTGCTATGGCTGCTCAAAGCAGGGAATCAGAGAACCTCTTGTTGCCTTTGGTCAGCAGCATCTCTGTCAGAAGCCAGGAAGGAGGCAGTGCCAGCTGCTGGTTAATAAGCAGATACATTTTCCTGGAAAGCTCCAGGCTGTAAAACACACCAAACTGCCAACAACAAGGGTCAGTGTTCAGTCTGTGCCATGCTGGAACACTACCTGCTATGGGCAAGGTTGGAAGGGACCACTGGAGGCCACCTAGTCCAACCTCCCTGCTCAAGCAGCCTTCCCTAGAGCACTTTACTCGGGACTGTGTCCAGATGGCTTTTGAAGATCTCCAGAGAAAGAGAATCTTGACATTAATTAAAATCAGGTCCTCAGAGAACCTATGGGGTTAAAAAGAGCCTCTAAACATCTGGCCTGTTTCTTTGACACGGGTACACCATATGGAACAACATTTATACCTATGTCTTTCCTGACCAACAGCTGCTTAATTTGTTCTCGGAAGCCCTTCCCATGACAGACAGTTTGCAGGGCTCCAGTAAGTCACCTTTCTCTTAGGTTTCCTAAAGCCTAATCCAGGCTGTCTTTGTGGCAGTTTCAGCTCACAGAACTTGCTGTCCTCCTACCACACTCAAATGTGGAGGGAAAGTTACCATCTGTGATTGCAGTGGCCTTTTACTAGACAATAACTACAGCGGTGGCCCCAGAACTCTCTAGACTAAGCAGTAGACTTTGACTTTTTGTTTTAGAGCTCATGGTTTCTAGACTTGGGACCATTTTTGTTATACTCACCTGGAACCCCTTCCATGGGCCAACTTCTGCTTGAGTTGCAAACCCACAACCCTGAGACTTTATTCTAGTCAAGGTGTTTAGCACGCTTAGCACAGCCAGGATAGTTCTCCTGTCTTGTGTGGTCTATGCTTGCTGTTGTGGCCCAGCAAGTCCCTTTTTGCCACAAGAAATAATATTCACACAAACCAGTCCTTTTCAGACAAAAGGACCAGCATAGGAACTCAGATAGTCATTATATACAAACATAGGTCCTGCATTATCATACCACCAAGAGACACCTGTAGCAAGAATCTTCCCTTTTCTGACACAACTCTTCCCAGAAGTCACAAATCACATCTATCAGCCAGCTGCAAGGATCCCCCCATGGGATCTGATCCAATCTATTAGCTTAGTAGCTCAAATTGTGTAAAAACCACACGGCATTACAACAAAGACTTCTTGCATATGGAAGCCAACATTTTGGGGCACAATACATCTTCCGCATGATCATATATTTATGAACAGAACATCTGTGGATCAACTCAACATTCTTCATTTGAAATCTCTGAGTTCCAGGTGGATTTTGTAAAATTCTTATCAGATGATTAAAAAAAACCCACTTCCAAACTAAGTACCTATGCAAGAGCATATTAAAAATTAAAACCTGCACTCTAATGGAAATTAAAGAAATTCCTGAAAATCCTCCCTACTGCAAATACCTGTGTATCTGTCATAACAGTCATGGAATTCAGGAAGCTTGCAGACAAAGACAGTGTATCACACATAGACTGGGTTCTGTTGTGCTCAAGAGGATCTACAGGGATGCCAACATTTTGCAGATCTCAATACATTGCAAAACATCGCACCTTGACTATATAACCCTTGGCTTCTTATCTCCACATTTGCCTGCTGCAGCCCCACTATCTCTTGTTTGGTGTCTTCAAAAGATACAGGGAGGCTGAAAAGGATCAGCAAAGCTCTGGAAAATCTCTGGAGCTGGGAGACCTGGGTAAGGCAGACCAGTATTCTTATAGCAGATTATTTATGTAAGTTTGGCTGCTGGGACCAGTTTGTACACAAACAAAACATGATCAGCAGTGACTTAAGGCCCGACTAGTTTTGTATTCACACAGCATTCAAGAAAAGTTAGAACTTAAAGGCTGATCTCCTGTAAAGGTAAATAGGCCATGGAGTATCCCCTTTGGAGTTCTTTGGCCTCTTGGTTAAGTTGGATGTAGCTGCTAGAGAAAAGAACCAGTTAAATCTGCCCCTAAATTCCAGTTAACTCAAACCACGGGTTTGGCTCAGCAAAATGCCTTCTGACTGGTATTGTAGAAAACTGCAGCAGCAGAGGAGAAATTTGGAACAGATTTTCTCGAGTGTTTCTATTGCATCCAACCTTTTCTCCCATAAAACTGGAAAGCATGTCCCTTACACACAGGGGAAACAAGCATATGTGTATGAATGTTTACATGGAACCTGAAGGAGAAAAGGAATCCATAGTTCCCTAACTGCTTTCAAAAGCCACAAATGATCCTAAATGTCTTTATAAACACATCTGACTGAATGTCTTCACAAGGTAAAAGTGCAGTTGTGTACCCTTGAGCTAATTTACTGTGTTGTAAAACTTGAGATCTGAAAGTATTTAAAACTATATAAGCAGAAGACTAGAAAGAATAGTAAGAGTTACAGCTCATGATAAAGGATATAGTAATGCATCAAATGGGGGAGTCCAGCCTTTATTTATTTCCAAAGAGCCTGGAAGCAATTATTAAAGCTGAAGAGTTGTGGGTTTAATGAATGTGGAACATTATTATATGTCAAAAAGATCCTAGTCTATGATTTAAAGGATATAAATTAAATCAATCATTTGATTAGAATTGCTTTTAGCAAAAACCTAAGTAGGAAATATTTGAGAAAAGCAAATGTAGAATCTCTAAATTAAAAAAAAAAAAAAAAAGAGAAAGACAAAAAAAAAAGAAAAAAGAAAAAAGAAAAAAGTATTTGCACTGTGAAACATGCCTTACTAACTAGCAAGTAAAACAGTAGAGGTCTGGAGAAGCTCCCAGCAGTGAGTTACATCATTTACTGCAATGCTTGACTAAATTTCAAATGGACTTGAAGTGCAGAACGTTCTCTGTATAATACCAGCAGGCCAATTGTGGGCTCCAAATAAAAGGAAAGGATTCATCATTTCCCATCCCTTCTGCAGCTTTCCTTTCATTACAACAAAAGGCTGTTTCAATTAGAGCAGTGCAGATTCTCTCTGCTGAGTTCGGTTCAAAGTGTTCTTATGCAATGCCAGCATCTCCAGGGATCAGCCTCCCTCCAGGCCAAGCTGCCCCAGCGCTGGGACTGAGACTTGTTTGGGTCAAGCTCTGCTTGCCATCTCTCCCCTCAGCTCTCTGCAGAGTGCTGGTTCTCAGAGGGGCCTGATCCAACCTCTTTCCAGCAATTTCAACTCTGCTGTCTCCCACCCTTGGGGCTGGATCTCGAGGCTACCGCAGGGCACCAGGAAAGCATCCCTTGGCAGCTCTCCTCACCCCTCTCCCGATGGGACCCTGCAGCTCCACTGCCTGTGTTTGGGTCTGCAGTTAAATGCATTTTTTCCAGCCACAATAATGCCAAAGATCTACATGCAATTGCCACCCCCAGGTGTTTGTTAACAGAAGAGTTAAAGGGACTCTAACAGGTTCCCCCCTAGAGACACAAGGACTCAGCCTGTTTAGAAAAGCACCCATAATACTCAAAGCTTTGTGCACCTAATGATATCTCCTCCAGCACTGAAAAACTCAGGCATGCAATGGGCTGCAAGGCATCTGCAAGCTGGAAGCAAATCCATACAGATTTGAAGCCATGACACTGTGCATTGTTAATAGTCATCCTCATTTTTGGAATTAATTCAATACACTTCTCTCAGCCTATGAGCTAAAACATGACACCAAAAGTATACTGCATTTCCTAACAGCTAGAAAGTACAAAATACTTTCAACAAATTGATTTCATCTCTGAGTCTCATTTATGATTAAGTAGAGTACTCTGGGATCCAGCTTAGAAGTGCAAATGCCTGTAAAAGTACCTGGCTAAGTACTCAGAGAAAAACAACATAGTAATTGTGTCCATTACTATTTAAATGAAATAAACACAAGGGAACACAGCTGAAGGGATCCTTTTTACACAACTATTGAGTAGGCTCTGACTATTCCTGTTCAATACTGTGAATAACCGGGGCATCTCCAGACACAATTTTCAAAAAATCTGAACTCTTTTGCCCTAAGTATGTTGGTCCATAAATAAAACAGTGTGAAGTGTTACGACATGCCTGTTAGATTATGTCAGACCCCAACAGCTGATGCTGATTGGCTGCAAGAGCTAACATTGTTTATATTTTTGTATAGAATATTCTTTCCACCAAACCCAAACTTTCTTCACTTTCTATTGTTAATAAGTTAAAGTATTTAGCAAGCTTTTGGCCAGCACCAAACCCAAAACTAGTGCATTCAAAAGTACATTCTATTGTATAACACTACTATTTTGTTTTTTTCACTTATTTTGGGATCTCATAGCACAGTCCTATATTTAGGCTAGATTTTTCAGTCTTAAAACTTCCTCTGACCTTTGCCTGGGAACACCCAGCATTTTTTTCATTAAACATTTGAAATTGTCTGAAAAGGATACACAGAAGTCCCTCTTTTTAGAAGTGAGTGATGTGCCCAAAAAACTTTCCCGTGCCACATCCACTGCACAGAGAAATACTGGTAATACCTCAAAAGAAAAAGATGGCCCTAACTATGGGAAGGAGTTTGACTCTCACCACTTCTGGGGTAGCAGCTGCAGCATGCTGCACTCATGAATGCTATGTAAATTTTTTTCCTTTTTTTCCTCTATTCTAAAATAAAAAGTAGCTCTAAGAGCATTTCTAAAATTTTCACTGCCTAGTGGGTTAAACCAGACCTTGGCAAATAGCAGATTTACAGTTACCTATATGTCATCATATCAAGATGCTATGATCCTTTCTGATTAGAGGACCATGCATAAATTTTCTCTGCAACATGTTTTTTTGTAAGGAGACTAGGACTGTGTAGAGTGGCCCAATGATATAGCAAGGGCAATTCTGAATTTGCAGTTTCTGAACTTTTGAGGACTTGGTTTGCAAACCAAGTACTAATAAAAAACACATCCCACACTGCTGCTAATCTACAGTTTATAGTATAATTGTAGTAACACCTGTGCTATTCCATTAGTGCAAAATTCCATGCAAAGGAAGGCATGACTATTAATTGTACTTTACATAATTAAAGACCTAGGTTGGTATTGATATGACCTCATGACTGAACTCATGTAGCATTATCCTAATGTAGATGCTCTTTTCCCTAAAAATGGGTCTTACTACTTAAAACAATGGATGGCAATTCCCAATGGTTGGCAGTGTGGGGCATCTTTTGTTAACAGTGTTTGACATGGGAAATACTCACAAATAAAATTACTACAGTTCTTTTGTCAGTCTCTGTTAGGTACAGAAACACATTAGTTTATCCTTCTCACTTGTTTAGCTTTGGTTTCATCAGGCATGATGGGAGGTGGGGTGTTCCTCCTGCGTGTATCAGCTGGAAGTGGGATAGACCTTGGATGAAATGGGAAATTAGCACGAAACTCCTCCCTCAGCAAACAATCCTGTTTACCTCAGTACTTCATTCCAGGCAGAACTAGGAGGCTGCAAACAAAAGGGGCCCATTGCAGGGCACATGCATAGTCAGAGGAAACACATGATTGTTAAAAAAAAGGAGTTGTTACAATGAAAAAGGAGAGATGCCTTTACAAATCCTAAAACTCTAACAAACAGATGCTTTTACACATAACACTGAATGACAACACACAGAAACCTATTCCCATTGTAGCTAAATGCTGCAGAAAAACTATTAAATAGATATATAGAGAAAAACAGTGACAACAGCATGAAGGGTAATTATTTATGTCAGAGTTTTGCAATGGAAAAATATTCTGAAGAAAGAGAGCTGAACTAAAAGAAAAAATGAAGAGTTTAGAATGACACCTAAACATGCTTGATCCCAACTCTTCTCAATTATATTCAAAACTGAAAAAGAACCACAATCCATACTCGCACCAAACTAAAGAAATATCCCATTTCCCCATCTCTGGAAAATGACCAAGTCTTTCCCTTTAAAGAAGTAAAGGCATTTCAGGACAAGACAGCCTTTCTTACACCAAAGTCCTAATTGAAAGAACATGGCATGACCTGAAGCAAAATGTTAATTAAAACCATTCTGCATTTCTTTTCCAAGCAAAGTCCTTTTGTCTGACTTTTATAGATTAATTTGACACACTCCCTTCCCTAGCCTGGAAAGTTCTGGGGTTTTTTGTTTATTCTGTACAAAGCATGAAATTATTGTCCTTAATGCTTTGTTCTTTCCAATTGCATGAAATTTAGCAACATTTTCAAACATATTTGTAAGATGATGAAGGCCAGAGTTGACATATGAAAAACACATGAGCGAGTCCATTTACATGGAGCAAATCCACTCCGTATACATGAAAACCAGCCCTTTAGCAGCTAAATAATGTTTTGCCCTCAAAGCACTGAACTACCAATTAACTCAACACACCTCCATGTTTCTGATGGAAAATCAGTTGCAGAGACAGTACTGTTATAAACCCCATCATCATCATCCAACACAAATACATATCTCTATTTGCACACACAAGAAAGCTCACTTTATTTAGAAAGGCTTGAAAGAAAATTCACTCTAAATTTATTTCTCTAATACTACTCCTTCCTCTCTTAGGCTATATAGCCTCTTTTCTCTCCTTTCCAATTAAAAATAATGAGTTTCTTACCCCAACTGGCAACACCACTAAAAATGAGATTCCTTCTAATCCTAAATTCTAAATTCTCAGGTTCTAGCTGAAGATTGACATTGTTTAGAGCACTGAACATTATCCCTTTACTTTCTGCCATCCAGAAAGCTCTCCTGTGTCTAATTTCAAGGACACTTGTAAACACACCAGCAGTAAAATCAACCAAGTTGTATAAAGTGCAAAGAGATTTTTTTCCCAGGAGGCCAACAACATGGTGGGACTCAGGCAGCCCATTTCATTCTCAGTAACACTTCTATTCCCTTTTAATACATTGCCCACCAAAACAAGCACAGGCAGAAAAGACCAAGGAATTGAAGAATTAAACCCAGATTTTCAGAAACACATCAAAAACAATTTTAAAAAACCAAATTATAAGTATGAATTACATACCACAGAGAAAAATCAGATGGCTGAAGAAAGAGGTGTCCTTGCAGGAGGGGAGGGAAGGGAAGGGAAATTGAGTGCTTGTGCTGTAGTGCATCCTGAGCCCAGGTGACAGCAGTTACCTCCCAGGCACTGCCTTCAGCTGAGTTGGGGAAGGCAGGAGCATGAGGGGGAATCTGGTAGTAAATCAAATGGTTCTCAGTGGGGAAAAGTAAAAAGGGGCTGAGGGGACATTAAGAAATTGCCATCTAGGAAAACCTTTGCTTGGGGAGGTTTATGTTTGCTAAATGGATTCTCTTTGAAATACTTGTATATACTTCAATAGCCTTTAAACTGAAAGCTGTAAAATACTTATTGTGCTCACTCTGCTGGTCTGGAAATTGCACTAGTTTGCATATTTTGAATAAAATTACATGGACTGTTATCTCTGAGGAATTAATTTCTCAGACATAATCTAAATAAGCTAAAGTGGAGAAAATAACTAAACTACTTGTGAATGTTTTGTTCCACCAGTCAACATGAATTCTGGTTCATCTGTAGTTCACAGCCAAAAGGAATCCAGGGCAAAACATTTTCTGGGGCTATCTCCTGTTTCAAATTTCAGCTAAGAAAAATAAATGGAAACTTAATTGAACACATCCCTTATAATTTCTCCCTTCATAACAATTTGAAAATCAATCATAACAATTCCACTTCAAATAGCATTCTGAATTGCAGGTGTGTAAGCAAATAGTTGAGATCTAATTTAAAACTGGAAACAATTTGCAGTTTACAAATGACATATGGAAACTTATAATTAAAAAAAGAGAAATGAACATTTGTAATTTTTTTTTCTTTTCAGACACAGTGATTACCAAGACCTAAATATAATTCCTTACCATATTTACTTTCAGGTATTCCTTTCTTAAATATGCCACATACATTTTAATTAAGAGTTACCATTAGTCTGGTTAAATTATGGTTTATCCTGGGCAAAATTTTTGGAGGCCTAGTTTTTGGAGACAACTAATATACAGAACACCTGTTGAAGTTGTGAGAGAAATGTTTCACCAGAACCTGTGATAAGTCTAATTGATTTTTGGCCAGAGTAAAGGTAACTATTAGGACAGCATATTTTATATCAGTGATTTAACTTGGGGTGACCAAAAATAGTGAAAGCAAAAGCTTTATTGATTATAGGACCACTAGCAATCTGCTTTTGGCTGAACTTCACCTGTGTTTTGCTGGGTTGACAACAGCAACAGCTTCTTCTCTGTGCCATCACTCACAATGTGTAGCACCAGGTCAGTTCTTTACCTGTCTCCTGCCTTTTTCTTTGCAAGGAAAGAGGGAGCTGGAGGAACAACCTATTCTTGTCCTGCAGTTGACCTCTTTCTCCCTCCTACGACATTACTAAGAAGTAAAAACATAACAAAAAATAATAAATATAAAAATAATTTTAAAGTGAGATACTGTTACAAAAAGAGAGAATAAATATAAATTATTCCCAAACTATTAGTATTATCATCTAACATCAAATTACAATAGTCTTTTTACAAAACAAGTCTGCAAACTGTGCTATTTTTCAGTAATTTATTGCAGCTAATTACTTTTAAAAAATACCCAGATTTTTTTTGTTCTGAGTCAGTGAAATAGCTGGAAAAACTTTAATTTTCAGAGAGAAAACTTGTCTTACAAAATTAAAGAGTTAATGTATATTTTGGGGGCATGACTTGTAAGATAATATGATGCAGAGTGATTTCTATGCTACATGGAAGGTTATCTAGGGGAATAAATAAGCAATCCAACCAGCTGCACTCAGCGAATAGAAGTGCAACAGAGAGGTGCCAGACAGTACAGGAAGGTAACCCAGGGCTCAGCAAACAGCTCCCTGGAAGCCCTTTAAATCCTGTTAAATATCTCAGCTGAGCTCTGTCTGCAGCTCAGGGAACTTTAAAACGGCCTTCTCCCTTCCTCCCTAAAGCTCCTGAACCTTAATACTGTGCAAGGACAAAACATGGGCTCTAAAAAAATGACATCCTAAGAGTGTATGAACGGCAGGTCGAGAGTCCACCTCACCCAGTATAACCTCTTGGCCTCCAAGCAGAAGCCATTTAGGGCATTTTCCAAGCTTCCTGTGGTTTTCCTTCTCAGTTACCCCAATAGGTATCTCTTCTAACTACCTGTTCAGTTTCCCTTTAAATCCATGTTGTGGAAATAAAAGGTACACAATTTTTGACAACAAATCCAACAGGTCTGCAAGCTGCTTGTTTTATCTAGCCAAGCATTTGTACAAAGCACAGCAATCTCTTTAAAGTGGGGCTCAATACAGTACCTTGTCTCCAGGGCTGGAAGGCCAACAAACTGACAAGAGTGTCTTTACCTTCACCTTGTAAACATCAATGACTTAAAAATTTGTTCCTTCTTTCAAGCTCTAATTGCCTCCTTTCAATAGTGCTCTTCCATCTTTTTGCTCTGTTGTGACACCACACCTTCAAACTCAAAAAAAAAATTAATCCAGCCCATCCTCTTCACTCTCATCATTTAAAAATTCACTTTAGTCTTTAAGCTTTGTGGTTGCTTTTTTCTTTTCCTTTCTTCTTTCCTCCAAATCCCACATTTGGATAATTTCCAAATCTTGCTGGTTTTACCTCCAAAAAACTCCAGACCTCTACCCCTGTATCACTGTAAGTAAAAACTGATATCCAAAGTGCCATGAATATCATGAATATCCAGCTTCACTGATGTAAATCCCTCTCATCTGCCTTTCTTAACATCAGTGAGGCGTGGTCCAGTACGAATAAAATAGAGCCACAAAGATGCTAGGAAGGGAGAACAGATAAACCACAGGAGCCACAGGGAGATTTGGATGTCAAACATAAAGAAAACCCTTATTCAGCCCAGATCCCCTGGGCCTGAGAGTATGGCCAGCACAGATGGAATCTTCAGAGACTGTTGCTGAACTCTCATAGAGACTACATAGGGAATTTTCAGAGGGGATGGTGATACAGTCAGAGTTACACAGATCCCTGACTCCAGGCTCTCCAGCTTCTTTAACCACCTGAAAAAGGTTGTTATAAGATTTTTTTTTTTTTAAATCATTGTGTAGACTCTATTTTGCCTTGAATTTGTTCATTGTCTACTGAAACTCTCCCCAGAAAATCATCCTAAGACCGATGATAGCCATGGAGAAATCAGGTCCATGCTTTTCAAATTATACACTAGCATAGGAAAGGTCTCATAAAGAATGTATTACATAACTTCAATGACAGCCACCTTTGCTAGCTTCACCTAAACCAAATTTTAACAGTAAAGTATTTTATCTTTTGTTTTCTCAGCAAAGGACCACCTACTTCGTGTAGTGTGACATTCTACAAACTATTCGTGCAAGGACTTCCAGATTAAACTGCAAGCCAAGGTTCCAATGCAAATCTTTTGTGATCTCCTCTTGTTAAACAGTTTCTAAATTAAAATAAAACCAGCAAGTTTGTTGTAAGTGTATTTTTAACTGAGTCTCATTGGTTGCACTCAGTTACTGCGAGCCCATAGAATCACAGAGTGGTTTGGGTTGGAAGGGACGTTCAAAGGTTGTGTAGTGCAAACCCGTGCAATGAGCAGGGACATCTTCAACCAGATATGGTTGTTCAGAAACCCATCCAACCTGACCTTGGATGTTTCCAGGGATGGAGCATCTGCCACCCCTCTAGGCAACATGTGCGAGTATTTTACCACATAATTATAAAAATTTCTTCCTTATATCTAGTCTAAATCTTGATTTTAAAACAATTTCCCCTTTGTCCTACTGCAACAAGCCCTACCCTTTGAGGCCCAAATGGGTCTCCCCATCTTTCTTATAAGGCCCCTTTAATTACTGAAAGGCCACTACAAGGTCTCTCTGGAGTCTTCCTTTCTCCAGGCTGACAATCCCATTTCTCTGAGCCTGTCTTCATAGGAAATTTGATGAGATTGCACTCAATCCCTGTCTGTGTCATTAATGAAGATATCAAATAGCACTGGTCCCATTATGGACCCCTGAGGAACAGCACTTATCACTGATGTCCCTGATCAAGACTGTGAGCAGTTGTCCATCTGGATGCAACAATCCAACCAATTCCTCATCCACCTAACAGTCCTTCTGTCAATCCTTAAAATACTATGGCTCAGTAGTATCTGGTTTCTTCTAACTCCCAAAGAGAATCCTAAACTCAAGAAATTTTAGACATTAAGAGAAGGATTAGAGATCCTTTGTTTAGATTTTTTCCCTCCCTTAGCAACAGATTCAAGCAAGGGGTGTGAAGTAATTCTCTTGGACACTGAGTATAATTATAACTAATCATTTCCTTCTTTCTCCTTGGAGCAATGCACATTGACTTCTCTTCATTTCAAGGTAGTTGGCTGACACAATTCAAATTTAATTACTCTTTCTGCCTGATAAACTCCAGTCTGGGAGCAAACATGTCTCGTTTTCATGTTTGGCTAGACAGGAGCAGTGTAATAAAGACCTTTCCACCCCTGGTGCAGCCTGTAACTTTTGAAATCTTTCCTGGATGAGAAAACAGCCTTCTCAACCATAGAACTTTATCATAACAGCCCTATTAAATAAAAAACCTAAACCCTAAGGAAACTCTGAACTAATAAACTGATGGCCAATTATTGTGAATTCTCCTGTCAGAATTGCTTGACGTGCAACCAGAGCAGGTAATGGCAATGTTGATGCTGTCTTTTAAATTAAGGTTTACTAGGCAAGGAGGAGAAATGTCATAGTCATTCTACATAACATTCTTGTTTTTCCCCCATTGAGTAAAAATTTCCAGTCTCTGAATGGTGGTAGTAGTCTAATTTGTATAATCAATGGATACAAATATCCAGGCAGGAAATTCTGACAGAGTTTCTTGTGCTTCACACCTTGGCTTATCTGCTGAGACTCCCTGCCCAGACTCAGACTAATACAGCATTATAAAAGAAGAGAACAATTATTCTTTTTTTTTTTTTTAATTCTCAGTAACATCTCCAAATGGGAATTTCTATACTCTAATTCATCTTTGGATAGCCCTTAGCAATGCGCAAAACATAGAACTCTGCAGGACTGGGGAAGTCACTTCCAATGCACCTCAAAAATACTCAGACTGTCTTCCAGAAGAAGGAAGCCAAGCAAGGGCAAGGGGCATCTCTAGTCAGTCCCATTTTAAAGCTGTTAGGAGGCAATTAAAATATTCTGATCATGGGCTGCCAAAGGACAAGCACAAACATTTGCAACTCCCTGGGGAAAATACGTCAGAGGCAGCAGATTTCTCAGACACGAGGCCAAGAGCAGCATTTGACATACACACAAGTCAGTCTGCAAGAGGAAGATGAAAGGAAGTATGAGAAACAGTTTATGCCCTGTAAAACCAGCAACCAAGCCATGCTTTTCCTTGGGAGAGTTTTAACTCATGGCTACCAGCAGTTGTTCCCCTCTTCCTTGTTCAAACTGAGATGGGTATCAGGCAGTTATCAAGCATGTGCTATTTGCAATTTCTTTCAGTGGGGGCTGGAAGTGATTAGCACATCTCTATTAATACAGATTTTGAGTGAAACCCCCAAAAGCAAAGAAACAATTGGTGGTAACAGAAGAAAAATAAAGAAAATTTTGAAGACCCATAAATCACCCCTCCGATACAGTAAAAAGAATAAAATTGAAAAAAACATTTCAAATAAAATTAGCAACGTAAAATTAAGCAAACACTGCACTTAATGCCACTGTTCAGTGGGGGCCCTGTTTTGAGCTGGATGTATTTTATGCACCCCATTTTTTTTCTTGAAGGAGCAAATTTTGCACCCAAGCTTTCATGGAAATTCTAAGCAGGAGAAAAATAGGTTTGGATAAAGGATCAATCTTGTTCAGGCTCTGTTGCACCAGTGAAGGATGGGTTACTAGCACTGGTTAGTTCAGCTTTCATGTGTACAGGAATCACATTTAGCATAAAAGCACCATGATCCTAAATGGAACTACCAAAGGAATAATAAACACCATGGGTGAGGCTGTTACAATGTCCTTACAAGGACAGATAAACCACTGATATTTAGCTAAAATGCTTTGAATCAAGGCTGGCTGATGGTGAGAATATATTCTTACGCACAGTATTCCCAAACCTAAGAGAGTGATCAATGTTATCCTGTTGTCAGCTTTCCCTGCAGCTGTCTCCATAACAATATTGTCTTTCCTAGTGATAGTGGTAATCCTAAAAGTAAAAATTCTCTTCTTATACACCACCTGACCTATCTTAGATTTTAATTTTTCACAGCAGAAGACTGGCACACATCATGGGCATGCATACAGAGTGCCACGGAAGACAGGAAAGCAAAATTATTGTAAAATATTTTTATGAAAGAAAAATTATCCCAAATACAGTTGATTTTAAAAGAGGTCTGGAGAGATGTTATTACTGGTCTTGGCTTCAGTTTTATCATCTTACTGTGCTGAAACAAAACATTAATGTCAAGCAGTGTCAAACCATGGACTCAAGGGGGATTCCAAGTATTATAGTGCCTCCATTCTACATGGAGAAGAGGAAAATTAGTATTATATAACTCCATGCTATTTTTACGAGTATCTAAAAGGAGCTAAGGCTCAGATTGGTTAGTGAAAATGGGTATATAAAAATGTATATAGTGGTGGATGGCAGAAAACTTTTCTGATAGACAGACCTGATTCCAGAGTATTCAGATGTTGGCTGCATCTTGTAAAAAAAGTAGTTTTAAAAGCTATGTTCTCTAACTTTTGAGAAAAATACAAGACCCACACAAAGTATCTTCATGCTCCTGAACTATTTGAGAAATAAAACCTAAGGACACATAAGCAATGTAAATTTTATCTATAATGAAAGATAAGCCAAATTTTTATTTTTTAAAGTATATGCTTGGGCTCTTTTCTGATTTTAGTTTTAGAAAATTTTTCTTCCGCTGATACTGGTAAGATATGCATTACCAAGAAAAGCAAGAGGGTTAAATAAAGAAGCAGATACACCAATTAAACTTCATGTTACCACATAGACAAAACAATGAAAGTGCAGAAGAGGTTAATTGCTTCATATAGTTATCTAGCTCTTTTCAAATTAAGATATATTTGTATATATACACTCAGGAAAATAATCTCAATAAACTTCTGAAATAGCTTTGTAGAATGACTTTAAACAGCCCAGCACATATGTGTTTATCCTAATTAATTGTGGAAGTGAATTATGATAAACTGAATACATGTATTTTATTTCTGAATATGTACATTGTACTTCAGTGTCACAGCATTAATCCCTATAATTGCATTTTGTTTCCTTGAGTTCTAACACTGAAAAAAGATAATTGGCTTAAAAAAAAATAAAAATGAAGCATGTGAATTTTAAAATAAACTGTCCTTTGAATAACACATTTTCAATCAACATACCCTAAGTTAAAGCACATACTTTGAGAATGTTGAATTAAAGTCTTGAGGAAACACTACTTGAATCTGCCTATATACCTCAGATGGTCTTAATTACTACACTATTTGTTGGTGTGTAAGACCTTAAATTATTCTGTTAACCAGAAAGAAAAAAGAGAAAGGACATTCTATTGTGCATATTTGCAAATGTCAGCTTTTGAAATAGTGAACCCACATTTCTGAATTTCAGCTTGTTTTTCACTCCAGTTTGAGAACAATGAAACAATCCTACTTTGAGATTTATAACAGCAGCTGTGCGAGTTACAAAAGCACAGAAGTGTCACTGCGAGTACATGAAAGCTCCAACTTTGCCTCAAATTTTGCCTTCAAAACAGCTGAATGTTATTTGCCTAAGGTTTCTGAAGACTGGACATTGTAGCTGATGTCAGGCATAGAAAGTGTCAAGCAAAAATCTCTCTAAGAAATTTATGAGTAGATTTATCACCCAGTAAGAATAAGTTCAAAAGACTACAATGTTCAATGATAATCCATTTTAATGGAAATGTCAAAGGTATAAATCACACAGTATCATACAGAAACATAATTTGTTACCCCATGACTCCAGCACCTGGAAGGAGTCACGTTACACCACCTTTTTCTGTTTCTTTCATTTTTCTCATCAAAGCAGTATCAAATCATTCTTACATGAGGACAAACAAAAAAAGCACATTTACTGTGTTCTCACAATTGGCAATGTTTGGTGTAATTTCATGTGCTTTATGAGATTGCATACTAATGAAGACTTACTCTTCAGCATTTTTATCCTATCCTAGAAATACCTTCTGATTTGTTCCACAAAACACCTTTTCTTCCTGCAGTGCATTCTTCTTTCTCCTATGTCAAGGTGTACATCATGCTGTAAAAGGACAGTTACTTGAAATCAATAATGGATCGATTTCTAGTCAGTATCTAAAAGCATAAAACCAAAGAACCGCTACAGGCAAAGAACAGTGTGAGTGGATGGTGGAAAAGCAGCCAACCACTTCTGGACCATCAGGTAGGATGCAAGCAAAAGAAGGCAATAAAAGGTTCAGTGTCCACGTTCATGGCTGATGTGAAAGGAAACAAGCCTAAAATGAAACAAAGTCCCAGAGATCCCTTAGGGCTGCAGGAGCTATTCTGCTTTCTATTATCCAATCAATATCTGACATCAATGAAAGTATCCCCATGAATACAGAAAACAGCTCTAGCTTATGCGATTTTCCAGCTCTCTTCTCTTTCATGAAGTAAGTATGGCAATTGGACATAGAGGTTTTTGGTGTGTTAAGCATTTGTATTTTAAAATACCTCCATACATGAGAATAGCAAATACCATACAGTAATTGATTCAGCAAAGGTAGCCTTTTATCCTGTGAGTAGCATAAACCATTATTGATTTTCTTAATTCTGTAACGATTACTTTCACAACGATGTCTACCAACAATAGATTTATAATTTATCAACAACTAAACTAGAGGCTTCCAAATTTGTGTTACATTGGTTAAATTGATGCAAACCACATGGTAATGTGATGATTTACTTATTAAATTACTAACTCTTACAGCCAGGTTTCTCATGGAAATACACCAGCATTTCTACTGATGAATTCCAAATCAATTTCCCACCATAAGTTCACTAAACTTACAGTTTATTTGCCTCATGAAAGTTTCTTCCAATAAATGTCTAAACAGTTTCAGAAAAGCAAAAGAAAAGTAGAGGGAATGGAGACACAGCTAACCAGCTTTTGATTCTTTACTTTAGGGATCCTTTCTGCCTGCAATCAGAGCTGCAAAATCTCACATTTCCATCCAGATTTATAAAATTCCTCCCACAAACACCACAGCTCTTGCAGTCAAATGCATACCCAGGAGCATCCTCTTTCTTTTGAAATGAAGTCCTCTTCAGTAAACTGAAGTTTGAAACCAGAAGACAAACAAAAAAAAGGCACACTGTAGATTTAATGAGGAGAGGTAAAGGTCTTAATACTTTTGCAAGATCATTGGTTGGGATAGATGTGCACTGTACTCAGGTAACAAAGTATGTAAGCACAGCATAAAACAAGATGCAGCTGCAGTAGAATTAGGAATCCACCAAAACCTCTACATATTTATATTAATGTGACACATTAAAAACTGTTGAATTGCAAAAGTCATGGGTGGTAAATGAGAAAACCACAAGATAAGGAAGAGAGAGAGAATAAGATGTACAAGAGATAAAAAACTGCACTGATTTATGAGAACAAAGACATCATTTACTAAAAGTTAGCTGTGCAAGTTACAGCAGCTTACAGCCATCTTCAGGAATTGGCACTTGAATAGCAAAAACTTCCAGGTCTCCTAGATCTTGGCCATAAGAAACACACTCTTAACTCAAGAAATCATTAATTCAAACAGAAATGTGTTTTTCTTCTGCATAAGCCAGGCTTCCTTTTGTTTGTCATTATTTCCTGAACAATGCCTTCCCTGTTCCATTTTCTTGATTCTGAAATAAAACCTATATTTGTGTCTGACTTGTAACAGAGCATGAATCAACAGCAGGATTGGAGTTGGATATGTTATTTGCACTGGGTTCTTACCTTAGGCTCCAAATTTGGAATCACCAACACTGTGTAAGATCCTGCACAACACTTGAACCTTCTTTTGGAGTTAAAATACTTCCCCTCTTGCCAAGAAAGACTGGAATTGCTACATGCCTGATCTCCTATGAGTCCACATCAGTATGGCAGCTTACAGGACAGGAATGAATATTACCTATGGACATGTACAGATTTAGAGACCTTCATGGTATCAAAACTTCCTGCACACTCTGGCCCAGACTCTTGCTCAGTTAGACGGTGCAGCTCTTCTCGTGTGTTTTAAATTCTTCCGTGGGCAAAGTTACCAGTTCAGGCTGAATCAGTCCCAGCAATTTCAGCTCAGCTGCAGCCCAGAGGGAGAAGGTGATTGTAGGATGAAGTATTCCTAAGTGATATTAATCCACCAGGCTGAGAAAAATAGGACTAATAGTTTCTTTGCATTATATACAAGTACTATACATATAACCAAATTTAAACTTCTTGAAGGCCTCTCAAAGTAGCAAAGACATTAAAGCAGTCTATGGGGGCAGGCTCCTCACTATTTCCACAAATAAATGGTGCTAGCCAAGTATTCTTAACACATACCAAAAAGATTAAAAGACTAGGACAATAATTTTAGGATAGAAAAGCATATTGGGACTTCCAGCTTTGAGAAAGCACTAACCTTCACCAACTATACCTTTTGCCCTTCAAACACTAAAGGAATAAAATAACTGCTTTGCACACAGTTTTATGCCATTACACTGCTGCAGAAAAAAAAAAAAAAAAGGCCTGGTGTAATGCTGCACAGTCTTTAAACAAAGAGGAATAACCTGAATATAAGTAACCATTTATATTCACTCAAACTAATGGAATAAGTCAAGATATGTTTCACAGAACTGTGTTGTTCCTTCTTAATTTCAGATTCTTATTGTTCAGAAACACACAGTCTTGTTTCAGAGCAAGTCCTGGCCTGAATTGTATTCCCAGCTATGTCTGATGGAGATCAACCAAATTACTGTCCCCATGTACCCACTTTTTTATCTTCTTATTTTCTTCTTGCCTATTTAAACTGTGAACTCTTCTTTGCAATGACTCCCACTCTTCCAATGGGTTTGCAGAGCAGCAGCACAACACAGTGTGAACCTAATCTGAGTATCCTTTATTAGAATACTAAACATGCTTTAAAAGCACTTCAAACAATGCCTCTTAGAACAGATGAATATTTATGATAAGGACAGAGAACTCCTTAGGAGACCTGATGAAACACTGTGCTTGTGCTTGTTCATTTCAAAGGGCTCAGAGCAGGATGATTTGAGTCACCACTACAAATTGTTCAGTACTTGCAGTGGTACTGCTTTGTCTAATAATTTCAAAAGCTGCTTATTAGCCCAGCTTTGTATGAAAAGTCAGATTTCTGTTGTGAGTACAGAGGATAAACACTGGAGCATTTTAGGAAGTTGAATGACAATTAATGCCATATAGAAAGCCTTCTAAAACCAAAACAGAACACTTAGAATTTAGCCACGACAAAGAGATCACAGCAGATTTTTAAACAATACTTCCAAACATTATACAAATTTGCCTCATTTTCTAAACTTAAGGTACCTAGATTTAAGGCACCATAAAAATGCATATCCAGTATTTTGCTTGCATGACCTTCTCAGAGATCTATCAACACAAATCCTCACAAAAGCAGACAATGGCTCTTTGCAAAGATCAAGCTTTCAGCCAAGGGTAAAACTCCTCGTGGTTCCATAGTTTCCATGGACATACAAGCCAATCATACCATAAGAAAAGTTATTCTAATTCTATTTTACCTTATAAGTGGTAAGTAATCAGTGACACTGTTTTAAAGGTGTTGTTCGGCACAATAAACACAATTTTTCAAAATTTTTCTTTTGTTGGTTGTTTGGGTTTTAGTCTGAGAAGTAGAAAAGGGATGAACTGGTTACATCTGTGGTGAACAAGTGAAACATGAGAAAATATTACCAAAATCCTAAAATACCATCAAACCAACTTTTTAACCTCTAAGAAAATCTTTAACCACAATAACTATTTTATTTTCCATTTGTAGGCATGACTGAAAACAAGCTTTACAAGAAATCCTAAATGAAGCAAAAAGTAAAATTATCTGGGCAGGTCTCTCCTGCAGTATCACCAACAAGAATATGCAACCAGAACTTAATTGTAGGTTTTTCACCAGAGATCTGTGAATTCACTGGTTTTCTCTTCTATGGCTGCTGTGACCATCCCAAAAAATGTTCAAAGGAAGATTTTGACATCATGAATAAAACTTTTGATTATCCTTATAGCTCGATTTAAAAAATTCTTCTAGCCCATAATCTTAGAGAAAGTAATGGAAAGTACCAAATAGTTTTTAAAGATCTGGCCTTTATTTTCTTCAGAATCTCAGTGTCATTGAAAGTCTTCAGTGCCTCTGGTATTTCTCCACCCCCTGCCAAAAAGCCCCCAATAACTCAGTATATTTAGCTGAGATGCTCAGTGATATTCTAAAGAAAGAACAGATTTTTTTAAGGATTACACCGAAACTACTTTGGTCTTCCAAACTGTTCTGTGTAAATAGGCAGTCGTTTTATACTCATTTTAGCCAAAGCTACCATCATCAGCTATTAGCCAGAATTAGTGAAGACAGTGATAATTGCACACAGTATAAAGACAAAACCTGAAAGAATTTTATACTTCATAGTAATCAGAATAAAATCTTTCCTAATACTTTGGCTTGGTAAATCCTCATCTACAAATTGCCTCAGTATTTCAAATGCAAGTATTTCAAATTTCTCCTTCTTTTGGACACAGATTATTTGAACTAGGATTGATTTTTTACAGGCTATGACCAAATACTCTCAATTTTTAATACACAGAGTTGTATCAAACCTCAGTCAAGTGTATAGTTCTAATTTCCACCCCCCACCACCTCCCCCCATTCCTGCTTTCAGGGAAGGAGTTAAAAGTAGGGGAAAAATCAGAAATAGGAAGAAAATTCAGTTTTGTCAATAGTTATTAATCATATCAAAGAGAAAGAGTGAGCTTGAACATAGTATGAAAGTGATCTTTGACATGATAAAGGAAGTAGGCAGGTTCTGGTAGAAGGGTGCACTTCTTTGTGCAGCAAAAGGGTGCTTCTCCTTTTCTCATCCCACCTCCCCAGTCACAAGCCTCCTTAGGCCTGCAGCAAAATGAATCTTGGAGAATTTTTCTCACTCTATTGGATACGAGTGTTTTCATAAGCTAAATTTGCTTTCTTCTCTATGCTTCTGAAGTTGCTGGTCCTGCTGCCAATAAAACAAAAATATAATGAACACTCCCTAGAGACGTTAGAGAGCTGGAAGCTCCAGGGACAAAGAAGGAAGCTCTGTTGCTATTTTACAGAAAGAAAAACAGTGGTATGGAGAATGAAGCTTCTCAAAAAGCACTTAGCCAGTGGTAAAACCGGAAACAGTGAAGTAAATACCCATGTAAAATAAAGGTTGTAAAAACTAGAGTAAAATAGAGACAAAGATAATCTCTTCCCCAGTTCTAAAACTTTAAAATAATATAGAGATTCTAAGCAAATCTGAAGCATAACTTCAGTGTCTTCAGACATTTCAGTAACTCATCACTTCTATGGTAGCTCTGCTAGTTCAGATCACTCCTAATATCCTGCATTCCTCTCATGATGTTGAATTGGCTATTGTAGTAGTCTAAACAAAACATTCTTGTAGTCGCCTTCCTTGGCTTACAGCCCCATCATTTATTATGCTATAGTGAGCTGTGTTAGGAAGGTAAACAGCTCAGCTTAATCCTGTCTAGTTTAAATTGGCCCTTGAAATGGTCAACACTTAAAAATTTAGCACTTAGTACTTAATGCAATATTTTAGTACTTAATGCAATATTTTATTCTATGGTCTGGACCTTATCTCTACAAACTCCTTGATTTATACAGAGAGCTGCAAACTGATGAGAAAAGATGTTTTCTAAGGGCTAACATAGCATTCTTGCAGAAAGAGAGCAGTAAATTTGGCTGACAAATCAATGTTTTACAGGCCTGACATGCCAGACTGACCTCTTGAACGGCCCCACAAAACTACCTGTCAGCTGACTCCCAGAGGGCCTTCCCAAGGAGGGGTGGCTCAGCCATTCAAAGCATGGCATTCCCAGTTCCCAGGCATCTCTCACACATATGCTGGAAGCATCACATGTTCAGCATCAACAGCTGAATTTTTGGTGTGATGAAGTCTCAGCTGTTTGCAAGCTGGAGCCAGGAAATACTCTTTGTCTTCTCTGCACCCAAAGGAGTTCAAGGGTTGGCCACAGCAAAGACTTGTCTAGCCTGGAGTTGTCTGGGATGAGAAGCAAATTGAGCAAACGAGGGAAACGTTGAGGTATAGAAGTGGGAGAGCTGGTTTGTGAATGTCAGTCTCTTGCAGGGTTTGTGGTTCCTCTTGGCTGACTTCAGCTCTCAGGAGAAGAGGGGTCGGGGGCACTGGCGGTGAAGGCTGGATTCCAGGAGGAGGATTACAATTTACCTCCCAACTAGACTGGAGAGCAGCCAATGCAGTGCTGCATCTGACTCTTTCATGTTGAGAAGACCATGGGAGAATAATCCTGAATTTTCTGGTGTTGAAACTTGAAGCCACAGAGATTTTTTGGTTTTCATTTTGCATTGTTTCCCAGAGCCAATACATAATCACAGAATAATATAGGTTGGAACGGAACTCTAGATGTTAAACCCACACAAAATCCCATATGAAGTTCCTGCAGGAGTAATCCTTCTCCAGAACGCTCCTTCCTTTGATAGCCCCTTTGCAGTCCCAACCCACTGCAGCTCTAGGCTCTGCCTCTCCACCAACCCCAGCTACAACCCTAGGCATTGACGGAGCCACGTGGAAAGCCCCACAGCCCTCCTCCATAAGAAAAATTTCCACAGGGAAAAGTCTGTTTGTAGACTGCCTATTTCTTTGGCAGCACCTTTCCATCCCCACTTCACCTACAGCTCTACACATGGTCTCTCACCCAACCCCAGCCTTAGGCCTGTGCAGGTGCTGAGCCTTAGCCCAAGTTCCACAACATAGTCCTGCATGAAGAAGTTCCCAGAGGATAACGTTTTTTGGCAGCTTGTCCCCTTCTTTATCCCATTTACAGCCAGACTGAGTCTACCTGCAGCCCTAAGCCTTCTCTCTCTTCAGTTCACCACCCCAATCCTAGGCATTAGCACAGACTAAACCTTAGGTCAAGCCACATGAAATTAGGTCTAGTTCCACATGAAGTACCCAGCAGACAATGTTTTTTGCATCCTCACTCCAAATGATCCCAGAACTTAGTCTCTCTGCCATCCCCAATCCTAAACATAATCCTTGATTTTAGGGGTCAAGGTACAGGCTGGGTCTCAGCCCAAGGTCCTCATCTCTGCCTCACATGATGAATTTCTGCAGGGAGAAGTCTTTGTGCAGACTGTTCTTTCCTTTGGCAGAGTTATTGCAGTCCCACCCCAACTCAAATGCTAGGCCTTGTTTCTCTGGCACCCTTAATCCTAAACCTAACCTTTGGAATTGGCTTAATTTTAGCCAAAGACACCCACCTCCAGCTGAGTCCCACATGAAGATGTTCTCATGAGATGACTTTGGCAGTATCCCCTTCCTTTGTTAGTCCCCTACTGCTTGAAGCAAGACCATATAAACAATTCAAATTTACTTCAATCACTGTTTGAAATTAATTTGATGGGATATTTTAAGAAAGTGCAACCAATCCCATTTTGCCATTTATAATTTAGCAGGGTATTAGTCCCAAATTTGTTCAGGGGATTGACAAAGTTCCAAGGAAGTTACTATACTCTTACTAGTCCCTTGAACACCAGCTTTTGCTTAAATAGTGCCAGAGGCAAGTATTTTCCCTGAGCCAAGATGGTCACTTTTCTGACACTTGAGGTGTCCAGAGTGACCAGAGAGAACCTTATTACAAAAATTAAAAGACATTTCTACAGAAGGAGCAGAATCACCAACTCCTGTCTTTATCTCAGGTCTTTAAATGACAGATGGTTTTGGTCTTGAATACAACTGGGATCAGAGCACTGAAGGTCTTCAAAAAGAAGGATGAGACTTCAGACTTGCCCAGTAGCTTTTATCCCAGAGATCTGGAAATTCTGTGGAGGCAAACATGAATCAACACCAATTAACACAATCTATTCACTTTTTCCAGCAATTTGCCAGATACATCCAATGTTTTCCAAATGGAAAACCACCTCTGCTTGGCTTCTGAAGGAGACATGCTTTGAGGTCAAGATTTTCAGCACTATTTGTAAAGAGTTTTACATTCTTTGGAGAAAAGCAAAGCCCAGCTTTTGTCAATGCCAACTATTTTGTTTATTTTTGCATTTTTTTTCACTGTCTCTTTTCAGAAAATGTTTTAGGTCACAGGGGACAGGGAGTGGTAGAACCAGGTAGATGCTTTGCCTGTTCTCATGAACAACACATTGGGGGATTACATTTATCCAAAATGTTGCCCAAGGGTTAAAATTGGACACAATTACTAATGGCTATCTTTTAAATCATGTTACTTAAAAATTACCAAATAGCAGAAAAATTCTCTGTCACTATCACAGAAGACTTGACAAATCTCATGTGTAAATAAATAACACTTGTAAAGAAAAATATTTATTTGGAATTTTTAGGATTAAGTGTAAACTGAAAACTCAATGTACAAATAATGAAGGTAATTTAAATCCAAGTGTTACCCTACATACAAACTGTATAAATAGCTGTTGCTCTCTATGTTTCAACAGAAATAAAATGAAGCTCTTGAATCTAAATATCCTGGCTCTCAGTACATTCCACTGTAAATACTGTTTCTGATCTCATCATTTATAACGTGTAACAAAATCAAAGCACTTGAGTAGCTCATAGGTTTCCAGATTTTGCATAGAAAGGAGACAGTTGCTCCTTGAGGAATTCCACTACTTCCCAGAAAAACAAAAATCTGTAAGTAAAAGTGCTTTCAGGAAGACCCATCAACATTGGACAGCAACTACCACTTCCATTGCTTGGTTGAAGGTATATGACCACTCTTATGGCAATAAGAACATTTGAAAAATGTGGCTGATGTTGGGGGGCCAGAAGATTGTTTCATTAATTTTTACATAAATGCATTATTTTATGTTAAAACACATATTGATTCATAATTTAATTGATAATGCTATTTCAGAAGTGCCAGGGCTACCTTATGTAGCAGACTCCAAGGCAGCCAGCCCATGCAACAAATAAACTCCCCTGAATTAAACATTCCCAACCCACTGTCTGGTTCCTGGGGCTGAGCAGAAGGCTCTGTTCACCCACTACTCCCCCTTCCAGGACCTAGATTAGACGTCTCCACTGGATACTGTTTGTGTCCATCTTGAAACTTTTGTACTGTCTCCTTCTTAAAGACCTTTTGCAATGATTGATATGGACACACTCTAACTACTTATGTCTACACAATCACTATAATTGAATTTCTATTTACATAATTTATATTGGTAATAAATTCTTCTACATGCTGCCTAGACAATTTTAAGGCATACAAATATATCCCTCCCCAGGTTGTTCTGTGATTTTCAACCTGGTTACATTTCTGGCACATGCAATTTCTATTTAGTGCTCAGACTAAACAGAGAAGACTAAACAGATTCTTGTGTTTAGCCAAGTATGATAAACATATTCTTCATTTCCGACTGGTCAAGAGCAGAAGTACAGTGAAAAATGGGAAAATATTTTAAAACTTAAGATTTATGGGAGGCATCACATAGCTCAAGGACGTCATACTAAATATTGAATGCAGCAAGTAAAACTGAGAATAGTTCATGCATGATCCATCTGCTGAAATCTAATCTAATAAATATTTGTCCAAAACTTTTGAATAATGAAAATATTAAAAAAATTAATTATTCACTTCAAGACAGTTTCCATCTAAAAAAACCACAGCTAAATTCAGAAAAAAGTTCACTGCAATTAATGGGATTAATTCCAGTAAAGGGTAATGTCTGTTTCTTCTCTGTCTTGCCTAGGTCAGAATTTACAGGAAAAAATTACATTTCATTCAAAACCTTTAATTCCACAGCAAGCTATATTTTATACTGTATTCTTCTCTTCCAGTCAAAACTGGTCAGTTTGTCACTGAAACCTCCCAATGTGCATCAAATTCACAGCTACTGCACAAGGGTTTTAATATTCCTGAGTTCAAATACTTATCCAGCTCTCTATTGTGCCACTTAAGATTTTGTAGCAATATTTTGCTAATTAGTTTTAAGCTAATTAATGCTGTGTATTGGCCCCTCTCTGTGTGCCCTGGAGCCATTTCTTGTGCTATTTTAGTACAGAGAGTGTTTTGCCACTCATGTGGTTCCCTACCTGGCTCCATGATGGATGCTGGGAGAAAGGCCTGAGCCTCTGGTGTTTCCCTGCAGGCTTTGAATCTCTAGTGCAAACTTTAGGCTGCAGCCCAGTTTGAATTTAGAAAAACATGCTGAATCATTGGCAGGTTTGGTGCAGCTTGTTTCTGTCACACAGTAAGGGACTGTTTTTGTTGAATCTTGAAAGGAAAACTTTCCTGTTCCCAGTGGCTTACTACAGGATACTGAGCACTCATGTCAGGATACTCATTTCTCAACACTTTAAAACTGTAAATTATGTCTGAAAATATAGAATGCAATTAAGGTGGATATTGCAGTCTCTTGCTGCTAGTCACTGTTTCTGGCAATTGTCATCACCTGTGACATAAGAAACAGCATGGGAGCCCAGTGTCAGAAGTGGCATACCAGCTTCCATCCTGTCAGGAGAAATTCAATATTTAAAGATGCAGTCTGAATACTGATTCTGGAATGAGTGCAATGCAATGAAGAATCAAGCCCTTAATATTTAATTTAACATTCAACATTTAAATACAAAGCCCCTTCTTCTGTCAGGATCAGAACAAGAGAGTTTTTGGTTCTGGAATCATATAGTTGGAATTTCAGATGTCACTCAGAAGCCACCTTTTGGTTTTCTGCTAATCTGAGTATCAGACTCAGCAGATATCAGTAATCACCTCTAACTGGGCTCCTGGGCTAGACAGTGGAGATGGCAGAGCAGGTACTGCATAGACTTTCATTTCACAATTCCAGGAAAAAACATCAGATGGAGACTGTACGTGCTCCCTGTCTCTTTCCAAGCACCACAGAGGAGCTATCTCACTCAGCACGGCCTCATCTCTGGAGAAAATTCCTATCATCAGTCCCCAAGAGCCTGGGCTTGGCAGTCAGCAGAGCAAAGGTCACCCCTCTGCTTTCACTCTGCTCTAATATTTTGTGTGCTGTTTGTTGCTATGTATCTGGGCATGGCAGCACAGCCCTGCTCCCACGCATGGAAAGTAGTCCTGCAACTCCAGCCTCTGCACATTTCTCCTTAGTCACTGGTTAAAGACCAAACCATGACCTTAGAACAGTATATAATACACATTCTATTTCTTACTGCATATCCCCTCTGAATTTCAGTCTTTGTACTGGAATGTGAGAAACATACAGTAAAAACCAACACAACCACTTCCAATTGCAATCTTTGTACATCTGAAACAATGACATAGCACATCATTCCATTCTGCAGGCTGTTACTGCTTTCAATAGTACACATCCACAGAGGAAGGTCTCACTGACAGTGGACAGTTAAGACTGGTTTGAATCCATCAGATAGCAGTAATTTTACTAGAATCCAGTGATAACATGACTTATGTTCCATAATTAAAACAAACAAACCAACCCTTATGAGATTAAGAATAGAGAAATGGTGAGTAACAAAATTACCTTTTAAAGCATTTTTACCTCTCAACATTCAGGGATCCATCCTTGAATGCTATTTTCATTCTAGGATCTGAAGAATACTGGCAAACATCCTATGCTTCCTTGCATGACACTGCAGCTGTAAACTGAGGTCCTAAAAGAGGGACCCACAATCATTCTTAATCCCATGGAAAGTGGAATGGTCTGAACAGGGAGAGGAAAAGAGGAAATACACTGTAGCACTGAAAGAATGGCTTAGTGAATGGATATGTAACAATTGATGGATGATCCAAGATTTGAACTTGATGACAGTAAGTTTCATGTCACAGACACAGGATTTCTCCTGTGGCAGAAAAAAGGCAGTGAAGAGAACACTAGGAACAATTTCACATGGACTTAGAGGAACTAAGAAATGGACTAAGAAATACCTTGTAAGAAGGAAAAGAAGACTATTTACATTATAAAAGCAGAAGAGGAGAGAGCAGAAGAAAAACAGGAAAAGGCAGCAGGCTATGCAAATCACCCTGAAGAAGAAATTAACAGGTCTCAAACTGAAGATGCTCTGCAAGCATGAGAAAGCAGAAACCTGTTAAGCCAGCTGCAAGGAAGAACATTAACAGTGAAGTGACCGTGTTATTGCTAGGGCTACATGTGAAATAAAATACTTCTGAAGTTTCTCTGGATGAGCATTTACAAGCTGTCCCTCACCTTTTGCAGGAGTTGCTGTATCCTTCCCATATCCCAACCTAGGTTGGTTTTGAACAATGAGAGTTTTAGAGCCTCATTCCTAACACTTGAGAGTTTCCTGCTCAGCCCACAGTTCACACTACTAATGGGATTTCCCCCCTTCCCCAATTACATTGCCTAAAGTTTTTTTTTCCTTTAGGTCATATATTTATGGTTTCCTCTGCAAAATGAATTATAATTCATCACAGCTACTGGCATTGTTGTTCAGCACTTGCCTTGGCTTTTTTTTTTTTCTGTTGGACAAGCTGCAGGAACAGTTGTCTTTGAATCATATTTATTAAAATTGTATAATGGAAATAATTTGCATTCCTGTCATGTCTTTCATTGAACTGATCCAGCAACAGACCCTCTAGGAACTGGTGAATTCTTTAAACACTCCTTAAGGTAATGTGGATTTGCAGAAACCCCTTGCCTGAGACAAAGGAAGCCAAGGATCTGGCAAAACCAATAATTTTCAATCAAAAAGCTGTAAGAAAACTTAGTTCTATAACCTACTCAATTCATTCAAACTAATGCAAAGGGGAATTCTGTGGGCTGTCATTTATAATTTGGTTTCTTTTCCAGAATACGCAAACATGTCAACTGAACAGAAGTAGATGTGCCATAGAGAGGCTGACAGGATTTGTATTTGTCCTGGTATAGGGTATCAGAGATAAAATGCCTAATTAAAAAAAAATCTCCAATGCCACATTTCTAGCTCAATAATCCTATTAGATTGCTTAGACCTAATTAGGACAGGCTCCAAATACTGCAAATGAAGGGAAAAGTTCAAAATATACTTGCATTCAGTTGAGGACAATTCACCCAGTTTGAGATATACCTTTTTTTCCTGTTTATAGCATCCACTTACTTATTTTCTTTCATCCTGGTTACATCTGGGTTAAATTTTCTTCCTACTAGCTGCTACAGTGCTGTGGTATGGATGTAGCATGAGAAGATTGTTGATAACACACTGATGTTTTGGTTGTTGCTAAGTAGTGCTTACCGTAAGATGAGTCTTTTTCAGTGTCTGGTGCTCTGTCAGTGAGGGAGCACAAGAGGGAGGGAAGCTGGGAGGGAGCACGGCCAGGACAGCTGACCCAAACTGGCCAAAGGGATATTCCATACCATAGAGCATCATTCCCAGTATATAAACAGGAAAGGTGCTGATTGATGCTCAGGGATGGGCTGAGCATTGGTCAGTGTGTGCTGAGCAATTGTATTGTGCATCACTTGTTTTTCTTCAGTTTTATTTCTCTCTCTTTTTGTCATCTCCCTTTTCCTTACCATTATTATTGTTAATTATTTAACAACTATTATTTTATTATTAATAATTAATTATTTTATTAATAATATTAACATTATTATTTTATTTCCCTCTCATATTCAAACACTATGCATTTACATGTGTTCTAGCCATTTACTGGTTATCCTGCACAACAAAGAACAAATGAGTAAAAGCTTTAACAACCAGAAACTATTGACCTGGTCAAGATGCAAGAGAATTCAAGATGTAGAAAACAATCCTGGAATTCATTCATACTATGACTTCATGAAACCCTAAAATGAAATTTGGTCACCCAGAGCAGAAAACCAGAAAGGACACATTATCCATAAAGATGTTACTGTAAAGGAAAATTTCATCAGATTTCTCTGAATCATCTTCCAATGATCTGCCATTGAACTAATAAGTTTAAAATGAACTCTGCTCCTTAGAATGTTGTAAAAGCAAAAGCTTTAAGAGAGACATAAACAAACAAACAATTTTTAAATTTCTTAATGTCCCTTCCCAAGATGCATTTATTCTGTGCAAGTTGTTACTGGGGTAAAACTTTCCTGAAATTATTCACCGTACCATCACTTAGGTTTCAGAGGAGAGGTAATATGGCAGCATTTATGGCAGCAAGAGCTAAGACACTGAAACAGTTGTAGAGAAAGTGTTTACAGCTTGTACAGCAGGAAAACTTTTTTATGCATAAACAATAAAAATTCCCAAGTGGTATAAAAATTGTTATTGAAGAAAAATGCCAGATCTGTTACCAATAAAGTGTAGAGTACTGAAAATAAACAGCTGTCGTCAGAAATTCAAAATATCTTGAAAGTTAATGATCAAGAACTGAATAATTTATATATTAATACAGAATATTTAATATTAATTGGCAATCATTTGACATGTATAAAATAATTATAACTGTATGATAGATTAATTAAATAAAATAATTACATATTTAAATAATAGATTATAAATTGAATAATTATAAAACAATCAATTCATTAATAAGTGGTTTAAAACAAAGACCTAAATAATGAATTCCAGTAAGCTGTGAATTCAACAGGTACTAAAAAGCTGCATTTGATTTTCATTCCCATTTCTTTAGAGATACACTAAGATTTAACTATAACTGATGGATTCTTTAAACTTATTTTTGTTTGGAGAGGCCTCTAAAGTAATCTGCATTGTGGTGTTGAGATTAATTTTGTGGGCAGACACACAACAGTATGACTTCTTGTGGTTTACAGCAAGCCAACAATACCAAAGTTATCAAGATTAATGCAGGCATCTAAAGCTATTTGTCCAGGCCCTTTTGTGACATCTGGAACAGCTTAATAAGCCAGATTTTTAAAAAGGAAATGAGAGTTGATGCAATAGATAAAAAAAAAAAGGCCATTAGCACCTTGGTTCAATTTCTGCCTCAAATTTGACACTTAATTGCCTGCTAATTCCAAAGGGACATCTTAATTCTAAAGAATAATGTGCACTAAATCATTCCTATTTACACAAGTGTTTATTGAAAGAATATTCATTCAAGATGAGCTATTTTTTCTTCTTTCTGTTCTTCAGGGACATAAATTCCCCAGATAATACTGAATTTACCTATTGAATGAAAACTATCAGAAGCCTCTTATGTTGCTGTTTTTTTATCCCCAAAGCGAAGACAAAAAGGAAGGCAAGTTGAGTCATGTTTACCACAGAGTGAACAAGGACATGGCAGAAAATTTGATAAGCTACCTCATTTTAGCAGCTCTATGCTAACTGAACGTGTGCAGCCTTCTTGCAAATCTGAGGTGATTTGAGGTTGCTTACCTTGAATTGATTAAGTATCTTATTACTATTTCAAGTAATCTTTCATCCTTCACGCTAATGCTTCTGCTCTGCTAAAAAAAAACCCCAAAGGATAAAATATCTTTAAAATAAGTCCATCTGCTGTGGTTTTAATGCAGGGAATACAAGGAACTGGATATTTTTGTGAGGTGCCTGGGGATGAAACTTGTTGGCAACTATTAAAAAAAAAAGAAAAGAAAATATTTGTGTCATTTAAAGAGCAAAATGTTGCAGTACCAGTCTCAAGTGAAATCACAGTGTCAAAAATATCCATCCTGTCTTTTGTCTAGTTGGTATTTGAAAACATGCACTGTAAGTTCAGAGAGGTCATCTGAAGAACTAAAAAATATCCTGTCATTGCATCAGACCAAAATATTCCAGAAGAAAAAAAAATCCTGCACTCTAAATCCCTGATGTAATACAACACAACATTATATTAGAGCCAGAATCCTCTTGGTTTGAGGTAAATACACTCCTATTAAAGAATTAGGTCCTTCAGAAACAAAAGTTAACTTGCTATGTATTGCAGTTGGTTTTATCTAATCAGTAAGTTTTAGCACTGAAAGGAACACCTGTCCACTTCAGCAAGTGTAGTGACTCAAAAGAGCAGTGGCACTGAACTTGATACATTAAAGAATATTACAGCAATTTTCTCAAATCCTAGTTGCAAAGATAAAAATAAGAAGATCTATGAGAAACACGAGAACTAGAGGAAAATTGTCTTGGGTCAGAAAGTAGTGACAGCAGAGGACACTTTATTAGTTTGTGAGATTTAAGCCACTTTTTAGAAGCTCTCCTTTTTTCCCTTTCCTGCACAGGAAGGGTAAGCATTACCACTAGGTAAGATACACCAGGTGCTGGAAAACAAGCAGAAATTTAAGGAGGTGTTTGGTGAAAAGTTTTGCCCAAATGATTAATTTTTACTAGCAAATATAATCCTAAACTTTGATAAACTGTAAGGTAGGGCCTTGGTTTCTTAAAAAGACTCAAAGGATACGATGGAAGGGAGCTCTTTAGTTTCAGTACTCATAGTTTCAATTAATACCTAACTGCTTGGGAAAAAGGTCCTTTGTAATTAAACCAGAGCTATTCAAGAAATGGAATGTCTTCACAATAACAAACTCTTTTTGACTGACTTGCAACAGACATACAACCCCCCCAAAGAGGTGTTTAAATCTGCTGTTCACCATTACTCAATTACAGAAGAGTCCACAGCCTGCTTAGTACACAGGATATCATGAAGGTAATCATGGAATATCTCCACATTCTTTTTGAGTCTAATCACAGCAATATGTCAATATGATGTTTAAATCAGGGCTGCAAATCAGTCCAGTCAATCCTAAGCAGGAGGAAAGTTATTTTTAAATATTTGGTCACCTGAAAAACAAGCTTCATTTTTTTTTTTTGGTAATTTACATGTTTGAGGCAATTTGTTCTTCTCAAAGTTACCAGAAAAATATTTTCATACCGGTAGCCAAAATTAACAACTATTTTATGCTGAACATACAGAAGACAGAAGGGTATAACAGAGACGTGAGCTCATAGATCATAGAAGTGAGCTTGATGCCAGTATTTCATAGTTTATGAGTACTTTGAAATAAAATAATTTAAAAATTGTTTTTTACTGTAATGTTTCTATGTTTAAATTTTCTATGTGTATATAAAGTTGCTAAAGTTTCCAGCACTGCCAAAACCCAGTTTCTCCTTAGTAACTATGTCAGTACTGTCTAAGCTTGTAAATACAGCAAATAAACTCTGAAGGGAATGCAGACAGATTTCCCATTAGAGATTACGAGCCACAAGGTATTTCAAAAAGCCAAAGTAAACCAAGGCAATGAAAAAAAAAAGATTAATTCTAGACACTTATTTCCAGATCTCAGCTTAATAAGTATGTTTGATGATGGACACAAAAAAGTAACATTGTCATATCACTATGTGCAACAGAACAATAGAAACCCCAGTTCTCAAGACAGTCCATACATATTTCCTGCCTTGCACTAAATTGGTTTTTGCACTGCTAACTGCAGAATTCCACCTAGAGCAAGGAAAATATTCTCACGTCATACAACATTTCATCAAATCTCGTTTTCTTCCCCTTCCCCACCTAGTCATCTCACTCCACATAGCAACTGGATTCAAACTGTCTACAAAAGAAAGTAATCTGGTGCCATAACAAATTATGGCACTCAAGTGTTTTCTGTCTGGAGTAAATTAGGGAGAGCATGTTTTTAGGATAATAACAGTATACTTGTTGTTATACAATAATAACAAAAGCCTGCTGTTATCCCTGAACTTCTCTTCTCTTACACTATATCCCTGATTGTACTACTTTGTCCTTCTCTAGAGTAAATGGTACTATGATAAAACCAATCCCATTTTCTCTGACGGAGAAAAATCATGACATATATCATTAATGGACGAGAAACTGCCTCAGTGGACTGACCTATATCCACCTTCTTGAAGTTAGAGAGCAGTTTGGGTCATGTCCAGTGTGTTCAAAACAAGCCCACATCCACCTCAGTGGATCTCAGCCTGAGATGCCAAAAGGAGTAGCTCGAATATTTGCCCTTCAATTACCTTCAGAGACATTCCCCTGCTTTGAGAGAGGGGACACATGCAAATCTGTGCTCATGTTTACGTATGCACACATGCAGCCAAACACTATTTCCCAGTCAATGGCTATTCCTGGGAACTCTTTAAAAAAGGTGGTCATATGCAAGTCCTATAAAAAGCTCTGAATGGAGGTAAGGATTTCCAGAAGATGGGATAACTGCAGATACAAGCTGAAAAACAAAGAACCAGGTCTGTACAGGCTCACTATTAAATGTTATCCTATAAATCCTACTTTTTAAACAACCATTCATACAGTTTCAAGCCATACCACTGCAGAAAAAAGTCATCTTGTCCTTAAAGACAGCTAGAAAGTAATCTTTTTGCAATGACATCCTTTTTCCCAGCAGTTTGTGAAAATAAAATATGAGTGATTCAAGCCCTAACAATTACAGGCACCAATGGCTTAATTATTTAACAGTTCCTGGACTGCTGATATTTCCAGCTTGAGGACTTGGTTACAGGCTCAGAGCTAGGGAATTCTGTTAGCGAAAACAGATTATTAAATAATGAAATACAGGCTTTGAAAAGCCTCCGAGATGTTTACCTTTAGGAATAAGCCCAGCATTAGGAGATTTCTAATAAAATATTGAATGAATTAAGGGACTTCCTTTTTCTGTATGCAGAGGTTACATTTAAATCCCCTTACTGCATAGCAGCCTTAGGCAACACAACCTGACTTGACATTCTGTTGCCTTGAAAAGGATGAAGAAGCCAGGTTTTTCCACATGAAAGGCAGGCAGGACTCTTCTTTCTACTCTTTAGTTGTTCTCCAGGCTCCCTAGTTGAGCAGGGCTGTAGTGATAAAACTAAAAACCCTGGAAAGACTTTGCCTGACTTTCACTGGATTTTCAGTGTATGTGTGTTTATTTTCTGGCACTGATGTTACAGCAAAGCTAACTCGTTTGGGAAGCCAATAACTGAGGCAGCCCTAAATCATGCCAAGCCACATCAGTCTTTGTAAGGGCAAGAGACCCTGGCCATCAGTGGGCATGAAAAAAAGAGACTAAAGGCCTGCAGGGTCATTTGCCTTGTCACACAGGCTTGGTGGAAGTCAAAAAAAAAAAAAAAAAAAAAAAAAAAAAAAAAAAAAAAAAAAAAAAAAAGCCGCTACTCCAAGTCTCTAAAAGTTGTTTTTGAGAGCTAAAAAAGTGTAACAGGACTTTTGAAAATATATTCCTACAATTCTCCCCCTTCCAAGCATTAACCTTCAAAAATCCCTTCAATGTAAGAAGAACTACAACCTCGCTTTGTAGCACTTTGCCTGAGACCTGATGATCCATTAGCAACACTGCAAAGGTCACTGATTCTTTCATCATAGTCACATAAAACACCATAAAAATACAGCTTTAAACATCTCAATCTCAGCTAAACATCCAGTTCTCTCCCTGAACCACTCTTGAACACCAGCAGCCTGCTCCTGTCACTGCAGCTTTTCCTGCCACACAAAGGACTTGACTGGTACAGCCGTGTGATAAGGTATAAAAGGGTGCATGTACTCTCCCAGGTGCAGCTTGTCAAACACCAGCTCTGATTCCCACCTCCCCCCAAACTCCTGAGGAGTGAGCTAAGTTTGGCTGGGAAACTGCCTCAGTGATAATGGCTGTGACAGGGGTGACACTGCAGGAATCTTCAGTGTCACCAACACAAGCTATGACTGTCCTGTGATAACAGCAACTATTGTGATACTCACAAAAACAGCACGTGCAAAATGATTTGGGTATCTGCACGTAGGTGTGGGGCTCTTCAAGAGTCTCCTGCTTGGAAGAATTTGATCTTACTGGGAATGGCTGCAAGGGGGTCTGTGCCCTCTGCAGAAGGATTTGACTGTGGAGGATATGTGAAGCACTGCTGGGATAAAGACCCACTCTTCATGCCCTCCTGTACTGCCAGGTCCTGCAGCTCAGCACAGGCTTGTTTGCTCACTCTTTGCCTGGGATCTGCTTAGCTCAGATGAAATATTCTGGCATTTTATGGGGAAAAAGATAAAGAGATGATGTTTGACACTGAAGAAGGGAGTATATTGCCTATTCCTCTCCCATGCTGGTGTGGAAAGGCCTGTCCTGCTTTCAGGGGAGAATAAGAGACAGAGAAGTAGGAAACAGCAGAATCAAACTGGCCACTCCAGAGTGTCATTAAGACTCTGCACAGTCTTGTAACTTGTGCTGGAAGAACTAACAGAAAAACAGAGCTGCAGACATTCTGGTGCTGTTATTTCTTTGCCACATTGGTTTTAGGCTGGTGTTTAGAGAGTAAATAAAGTGTTTATTGACCCCTAAAACTCAAAAGTCTTAGCAGAAAAACTCTTGGTGGAGTGTACATTGTACAAAATTGTACAATGTTGTAAATTGTACAAAATAGTTCAGTCTTCTCTTAAGCCACCTCACAGGGAGCAGAGTAAAGGCATGACTGTCCAAAGCCAAAAGATGGATCCAAGAGGCTGCTCAACATAACTGCATTGGCAGACTCAAGTCATTTACTTGCAGGGAAATAAACTCCATGCTCATAAACCTGATGGCCACATACTACTGAAAGGGAAGAAAAAAATTGGAAGAAATAATATTTTCTTTCACCAAAAATGGTAAAATTACAAACTTCTTCAGAATAGAGTATAAAGAACTCAAATCTAGAATAAAGTGACTTGATACCAAAAAGGGATCAACTCTGCCAATTTTAGTCAGATCTAGCAGGTCATCCCATCAAAGATGTCAAAAAATAAAGTGTACTAGTTGAGAAGAGCAAAGTTAACCAAATTAGCCATTTCTGAATACCACACGATTATATTAAGCTGTAAAACCTCATTTCCCCAGAGTTTTTATAGATTATTTTCCACATTACATGTAATCACAAGTAGATGCAAACTATGTTCCAAGAATAAAATAACTGCACAATTCTACCACCTCTCTCTATACAATGTGTAACTGTATTTAACTAAGATTGGAATCTTATTTAATAAATAAAAAATTAAGAAAAAGAATTAACTATAACTTTCTCTTCCACTAGGCTGAAATTCTGTTGACTTACAGACAACAGAAAGAAGAAAACACATCCCTACAGACTGATGTATTACAGTGCATAAGGTGGGGTAGCCTACCCAAAAGATAAGAAAAAAACCTTTTAATTCTGCTGAAGAAGAATTCACCTGTATCTTTAAGCCTTTGATTTCACCAGACACCACATATGACATAGATAAAAATATAAAAACCACTACTGGGTTTCATGTAGCCAAGTATTCTGTTTCTCCTTCAAGAGCTGTATGGGTCTTCTACAGAATCCTCCTGCCTATTTCCTTCAGTATTTCTTTATGGACCTCCAGTCCGTGGTTCTAATTTTTTTTTTTCTTTATCTGCTGATATTGTCTGCTTCCACAGTCTCCCGTGTGGCAGAACATATCAGAAGTTTACTTTGCACACTGCATAGTTGTGAAACCAGAAGATGACTACTTTAAAGCCAAAGATATGCTATTATTTATTTGCTAATAATAGCAAATATGCTATTATTTCAGGGTTTGGCGAATCATGGGTTGCATTTGAACTACCTTTTTCATAGCTTTATAAAAATCTCTCTAAAAATTCCATCTCAGCCTTCTCCTCATACTTGAGAGTCCCAGACTTATCAGTGTCTCCTGGTGATGCTGCAGCCCTAACCCTTTTGTCAATCATTTTGCTATTTGCAGGGGCTGCATTACTACAGTAACACTCACATCTGGTCTTTGCTTTTCTTTCCTAAATACTTAAATCACATTAGCAAAGACTCTGTTATACTGCAGCACTGGTTGTTCTTATTCCAGGGCATAGACAGGCATGACCCACGTGGTTTTGATCCAAGGCCTGATGCAGAAGGTACCACAGTAAGGGTCCAGGCATAGGCCTTCCACCTGGCCCAGGACTTCTGCCCAGACAAAAAATAGAAGACTTTTGAATAATTTCTGTAATGAGGAGATTGAATACACCTTAGAACAGTTTTACACACTACATCAAGGCTTTATACCTCTCTCCCATGTGATGACCCCATCTGTCACAGCCCAGAAGTTCGAGTTTGTCCCTACAGGCTGCAACTCCCTCTGTTCCTTATGAGGCCACACTGAATTCGACACGGGCTGAGTAGTAACTCCGAATGGCTTCCCCGGAAGATTGCATTAGTTCTTCTTTCCACCAAAGGTCTCTAGCACATGGAGAAAAAAGCTAAAATAAAGAGTTCTGTGACAGAGTTTTCCTTTAAATGTATCTCAACCTTGCCTACTATGGAGTGGGCGATTTCCCTCAACCCTGAGTAAGCCTCATCTGCAATAGGGGAGCATATCAAAAGGCCTGTATTTTTCACTGTGATTAAAAGATAGCTGAGTAGCACAAGCTCTAGGGAGTTACTGCAAAGGAGGATACCTCTATTTCATACTAAAACAAAGGAAAGCCATAAAAGACACTAACAGAAAAAATCAGACCCATTAGGGTCTAGATATACACTCAACAAAACTTTGAAATTCAAGACTTGTCAGATTAGTCAGCTTTCATTTCTATGGACATCTTGGTCATGTCTTTTTCTGAATCTATAATCTTCTTTTGTTTTCCCTGTAAGAAGTCATTCCCAATACTTGTTCCTGTACAGTTGCTACTCCCATGACATATTCCCTGTCAGAGTTTGTCTCTGTACTCATCACCTCAGCTGGGATGTAGATTTTTTGGCACAGAATATGTGACTTACACAAGAGTCATTAATTCTTGATACATCTGCAAAGCTCTTGATCTTAGTCTCAGTCCTTAAAGCAAACTCTTATAAAAGGAAAAGGAAAGGCAGGCTGCAACGCTAATTTATCTTTTTGTCTGCCAGAAACAAAGAAATCAATTGGCAAAACCCTGTACCACCTCTGTATTTCCCAGGGCTACAAAAGTTGTAATTATTATGGCTAGAGAGTATCAAGGCTATTTAGGGTCCAGAGCAATTTATAATTGAACAATTTCCAAAAAAGACATTAACCTTTCCTAATGTTAGACAATACTAATGCACTTAGGCTCCATTCCTCTGGAAAATCAGTGGCATGTCATGGATATCTCTTTTGGATTATTTATGCAATTACTTTTTTACAAATACATTCTTTGCTGCACTGTAAAGAAGTAAGTCAGTGTCCAAAGAAGAATAGATTGACATATGTTGATTTCCCTTGCAGCTTACAACTAGTCCTTCAAGTAAATATTTTACTAAGGTCTGTTTAAATGGAACTAAATTTAAACTGTTAACCATTCATGACTGTGAGTGCAGGTAAAAAAAAAAAAGGCTTCCCATAGGCCAAATCCAATAAAATTGTATTTGTCAATGTTTTCTGAGGATCTAGTCCAGTGGCTTCCAGAAGCCCACAGGAAAGCTCTCAAGTATAAACACACACTACGTAGTGTCACCAGAGCAGCACACTGTCCATCTAACGCACATCACAGACAGAGGCAGAACATCCTGTGCCACTACAGAGCAATTAAAATTGCTCTCATTGTCCCAGTACATCAGTGACGGGGCAGAATCTCTCATGCATTTACCAGGGAAATCCACACAGCCAAAGCGTAGCAGAAATTTTACCAAACAGATATACAGAAAAGGGTCAGAGTCTTTCCATTCATATCCTGTTACTGGGAAAAAGAAAAGCTTCAATTTAGCAACCCATGCATGTTTTTCTGAAGCTCTATTTTATTGTATTATTATTATTATTTTAATTTATAAGGCCATTTCAAATGCTCACACACAATTTTTTTTTCTTGGTCAGCTTTTTTTCACCTAAAGGCATGATTTTCCCTCTTTTCCTTTGCATGTAATTACAATGTCATTAATACCACTGTGCCTTCTTGGATTAATTTAACATACAAGAGGGACTATTTCATACTTCACAGCATTTATCTCCAAGAAGTGCATATGCAGGAAATGACCTGCAAGTATAATAAACAGATGGCTTTATTTTTATTTTCTTTAATAATCTTGGCAGACTGTTCATATGTCAAAATTACAGTTATGCACAATGAACATTTGAACAATAGTCCAGTGCATCCAGATGTGCCTGGTAGTTGGGCCAAGACATTCTAGTGCTTTTCAATATTTAGTTCAGGCTATGACTGACTGCTTGGTGGAGATTTTTGTCAAATATTTTTCAGAGTTGAGTCTGTATTAAAATGGCTTGTCTAGTGTGACCAGATGGTAAACAGGAGAGATGAGAAAACCAGCTCTTAATTTTGCACCCTGCTTTCAGACATTCATATACATGGATGAAAATCCCCATGGGAATTCTCTGAGCTGAACAGTCCCAGCTGTAATATGAGAGTCCCTCAATCATCTTAGTGCCCTTTGCTGGGCTCTCTTCAGTAATTCCATCTCTTGCTCGTGCTGGAGAGCTGCACACAGCACTCCAAGGGCGGCCTCACAGGTGCTGAGTGGAGAGGAAGCATCACCTGCTCCTCCTAAGGCAGCCCACCAAATAAATACACAATGCACATCAAAAACACCATCATGAAGATATGTAGGACACAATTCCCATGAAAAAAATAAGCAGGTTTTGCTCTTTGTAATAAAAGTTTGCTGTCAGCCTAAGTAGCCTCCATCTGATTTCAAGGTGACATCAGATGCAGGGGCAGACCCTGACAGTCGTAATGGACAGGTGGCTACCAAGAACAATCCACACAGAATCTGCTTGGGGACAAGTGCATGGGACACTCGTTCTACTGCAGCATCAGGGAGGAACTGTCCCCTCCAGCATCCTCAAAGAGAAAAATATGGTAGCTCAGTGGGAAAGAACAAGAGTATATTGGAAGTTCGTAGTCTATTATTCCCTGAAGTGGGGTAGCTTTGGGCAGCTTTTTACAATACAGAGAAATAAAGGTTTTTTCTGCTTAAGGTGAAATTTTCCCCTAAGCTACCCAGGGGCTGATAAAGCACTGCACTGGCCTGAATCCAGACTATAAACAACTTGCCTCAGTCTACATCTTAAAACTTTCTTAACTACAACCTTTCAAAATAAAATAAGCTTAGTTCACCTTGAAACATCCACTTTCTATTGTCCTAATCACTCAAAACATTATCACCTTAAAAAATCATTATTTTGAAAGCAGATATGAAAAAATGAACCTGCATCTTTTGAATGTATGAGATTTTTCCCTCTTCTGACTAATTTTAAAACTTTTTATTTTCAAATATTGCAAAGCTTTTATTTTGTTCATTTTTCTAGTAATCTTCTATGGAAGTAGTAAATAAAAACTGTAGGTTTCTTAGTAGACATATCTTCCATAAATTAACCTTGCTTCTTGCTATTTCTTGTGTTTGATTATCTAGAAATAATTGCTCTCAGACTTTCATGGTCCATTATGGCTCTCTGCTCCCAAGACCTCCCCTTGGTCTGACTTACAAAGGGCAAGAAATTGGCTCTTACACTTGCTGACATGTGGCTGGTGAAATCTGCAGGGAAGGCATGTAGAGCTGAAGAGCACATTAATCAAAAGATAACAGCAAAATACAACTGTCCCTCTTTACAAGGACAATGGAACAATTCACACTGTTTTTCAAAGACTGTCTTCTGCTTTTATCAAAGACAATAAACAGACTTCTTCATAAATATAAATGCAAAGGACCAGGCTCCACAACACCAGTTAAATCAGGAGAGACTGTTCAAGTTGATGCAGCCAAGCTGGTAGATTGGCATGAAAACCAACCAGCAAATCATCTGTAGGCAACAAACAAGAATTTTGACACAGACACATTTTGTTCTCTAGAAACTGGCATGATTTCTCAAGTAATGCAAACATTATTCAATACCAGATACACATATAGTGCCAAATTACAATCATGGCTTTTGGAACTGTTTAGAAATGTGTCTATACCAAATACTAGACAAAGAGCTTTACATAACAACTCTTTTCTCTTTCAACATTCTGGTTTCTACAAGCATGAAGAAATCTTCCTTTCCCTAGCCTTAGAGACTCCAGTCAGTATTACAGCTAAAACTTTTAAGAGCTACAAAGGAGTTTCCACAATGCATTCAAGATTAAACTACAGCACTGATTTTAGTCTTTCCATCAGGGAGCCCCATGGATTTTTTTCTGTTTCCTTTTGATCCAAGTGTCTTGATCTCAGAAGATATCACTGCTGTTGTTCCAGTTAAACTATCTCTCATTGAACAAAGTCCAAGCAACGCAAAATACCACAGGAACACAAATTTTCAGAGAATAAAACTTTTAATGATAATATGAAGTACTCCCACAACTGAATAAACCTCTTCAACTTCTGTTTGATGAGTCCAGCTGGCCCTGATCTTTCTTGTAACCTCTGCAGAATTTGAGTCTTACAAAGAAAGAAGAGGGGGAACTGCAGAAGGGGCAAGTTGTTTGTTTGCTATACCCATGCTATCAAAAATTATACAATCTGTACTCCCTTTTTTTTTTCCTCATAGAAGAACAACATTTATCTGGGAAGACAGTTCCCACAGAAATAAAGCTCTGTTTGCATGACCATTTCTCCCTGAATAGTCTGTCAGGAGGGAATAGCAGTGTGGGATCAGCTGGAAACTATCAGAAATTCACCAGTCCAGATCTGTTCTGCCTCTTTTATTACCTTTCTTCAGCATATTTTTTTTCCCTTTTTTTTTCCCTTTTTTCCCCCTTTTTTTCCCCTTTCGGGGGTCCCATAAAAGAGAGATGCAAACCTTCATTTGGTCTAGGCTGATGTCCTCAGCCTAGACCACTAGCAGCTTTTTGTTACTTCACTCCATTGTTTCTCTGAAACAGGCCTGTAATGAGCACAAAGGTGGATTTACTGACAGTCAGTTGACAGAGGGCACAGTCAAAGCATTTTATACACGTACATGAATCAGCAGAAATATTCAAAATGCCTCTCAAAAATGACAAAAGGCCATAAAACCTATGTATTTTCTAACTTTTTAGCATCACTGATGATGATTATTTTTTATGGCATACAGGTTTTAAATGCAACTATCTTTGATGGTTTTTACTGTGTATTAGTAATGTTATAAACCTGTATGAACTTTGTTCTCAGACTAGTGGACTTTAATGCTATAATCCTGCCAAGAAAAACATTTGACATTTGCTGCAGTAAACAAGAGCTCTACAACTGTAGAAGAAAGTAATTTACCAGATGTTACTATTTGTCTTACAATCTGTCTTTGACTTCTGCTTATTTTCTCTTGACCTTCTAGGCTTCTCCCATACACACTTGGCACAGAAAAACAAATGTTAAACCTTTGAAAGCCACTTGTTATTCAGCTGTAACATTCCTTGAGACTCATTACATATACCTTTGTGGTGAGTTAAAAAGAGCTACCCTTACTCCAAGACCAGCACAAAAGGATCACTGTATCACATTCCTGCCTTTTTAAAAATTATGCCATGCACCTTCACACTTGCAGCTTTTCCAAGGTTTGTCAAAGTATTGAACAAATAAGCCAAATAAAATCCCAGCAAAGAAATGCACATGAGTTACCTCACTCAAAATCACAAAAAAAGATTAGATATCTGTGTATACTTATGACAATATGTCATTATTTACAAAGTCTTGAATAATAACATCCGTAATTGAACAACTGAAGTCAATGTAGGTATTTCCACTTCAGAGTTTTCAAAACAAATCTCCCTTTCCCCCCTAAATAAACAGGAGTCTGCTGGTGGTCATAAAGCCACACAGCATTTGAAGCACAGTCACTTACTGATACATTTGCTCGTACCCGCACAACCATTCAGCACAAATTCCTGCTGTGGTAGCCAAACCTGAGTGAGGGTCATGTGTGGATCACTGCTGTGATGTGTTTTACTGAACTTAGAACCTTCCTCTCACTCATCACAGGTGGACCTAACAAGTACTGCCACTAAACTATTGAGCTTCTGGAACCACTGAAAAGTCTCCAAATAAATAAAAACTAGTGTCCAGAGAAGTCTGAAAGCAGCTGTCATAAACAGAGGAAAGAAATAAAGTACAAGCAAGTTCTGAAAAATCACTTTTTTCCTACACCATCATTTCATATTTTCCTGAGCTCTGTTTTCACCAGCTGCATTTCAGCAGCTCCAGAGGAACATGGGCGACGTGCTGCTGTTTAAGCTGTGCATGCAGAAGATGGGTTTAGCCACATACTTTTAGCACTTTTTCTTCTGTTATCACAGCACTTTCTTTTCTCCCAAAGGCCAACTAAAAATGTTTAATAGCATGGGAAAAGAGTTGAAACAGAAAGCAGGAAACATCTGGAGCTCCATATTTCCATGTACAACAGTACTGAGAGAACAATGCTGCAGTCCATGACTGTGGACCACTGGGTGATCAATCCAGAGTTGTGCTTGAGATGGTTGGGAGAAAATATTCCACCAAATTCTTGTAGTTAGTTGACTTAGGCCCTCCAGAGAAGATTTGAACACACAAGTTAAGACATAGTCCCAGCCCTTCTGTTGCAACCAATCCTAGGAAAAAAATGGAACTTTAAAGGAAGTTAAAAAAAAAATTCCAGAGACTGAAATCAGCACAAGCAAAAAGCAGGACACAGCTGTACTAAAGGAACAGCCTAATTCAGCAAAAGTGCTCTGACCAGAACTGTAACCATGGGGCCAGTCCCTGAACAAAGCCACTGAGATTCACATGTGTTGCATCCAAGAAGAACAAACCATCAACAGAAGGAAAAACATCTTGGTTGGAACCACTGCAATGAGTCAGCTGGAGCTGGGAATGATCCCAGGGAAAATTTAAGTAGGTATCTGAGGCTGTACATAACACAATACACGTGGGGTGTTTGATGCACAGCAGAGAACCCAGAGCACTGCTCCACTAGGGTGGAAATTTTGTTTCTGCACAAATGTGTACATTTTTACCTCAGTGCCCTGGGTATGTCTGTGGTGACTACTTCTCTTCAGAAGTTATGGGAAAGATCAAAGACATTTCAACCTAAAATGGCCCGGCGTAAAAACTAAACTTCACATTCCCTTGGAAGATATTGGAAAGGAGATGAATATTACTAATCCAGGTAGGATGAAAAACAGAGATATGGCCATATTTAAGACAGTCTAGTTTCAGCTCTGCTGAATACATGAATCAACATTAAGTTCCTGGATTTGAGTGTTTTATTTGCTGAAGGTCTTACACCATTGGTATTTCACTCCAGAAACAATCTGTTTGGGCAAGTAAGTATTCTAAAATATTGCAACATTTTAATCTCATCAGTCCCCTTCAGTCTGACAACCTGAACAGTCATTTTATCTTAAATACAAATACTTAAACTGGAAGGGAAGACTTTTACATATATTACAAAACCAAGTAACAGTTAGAGTTCATATTAAAATTTTGAATTAAGTGCACTTCCTTTTTTCTCAAGAACTTTAGATATACATTGATGTGAAAATAGGTATAATCTAAATAATCAAAGAAAACCAGAAAAATCACATGGAAACATCCAAGGTAATAGAGATTCCTTGAAATATAGCTAAAAAAGTCACCATTCATTTTACACATGCACACACTTTTATTCCACTTTAATTCTTTAAAATTCTGTCTTCTGTGATCTTACTATTAAGAAACAAATAATACATGTACATTTTGCAATAGTATAGAGTTGTAATCAGATCAGAGAGAAATGCTACCAGAGAGGAAAACACATAGTCATATGACTCCCAGAAACTACAAACAAACAAAATCAAAACAAATTCACTGATAAAACAAAAAGGAAGCTGGACAGTTTGTATTTTTTTTTTCTGCAGTAGCCTGGGAAAAGATTCTGGATGCGTAGCACATAAGTAACTTGAATGTCTGTGTCACATGGACAGAAGCATTAGCAAAATCCTCCTTGGTTACTTTTCCTGTTGAAATGCCTCTGCTTGCACAGCATCTCTACAACCAGCTTGAAAATAATAACCTTCCTGTTGGGTAAAGAGTGGCAAGAGACATATCAGAAATAAAGGAAAGTCATGTGTAGAGTGAGAGCCAAATAAAGGGTTTATTTAGCATCTTGGAAAACCAATTTGGAAAACTTGAAGAATTGTTTTGTAGAAATTCTTGAGTTGTTTAGAGATATTTTGATGGACACAGATTAAGAAATTCAAAAAGGTCTCTTCACTTTAGTTTCACCTCACCAACTGCTTGTCAGTGGGATTTGACTGTAAATTCTCTAAGAACTTGTTCCAGTATTTCAGCCTTGGATAACCAATTACAACATGTTAAAATAAAATATCAGAAAAACCTATTTAGTCTTAGACACCAGCCTAGTTATCAGTACCTGCTTCTCACTAAGCTTTTGTAAGTATTTGGTACATACAGAAATTATCTTTGATGGAGAAATCCTGAAAATATAGTTGCTTAACTTTGAGAATAAATTTAGGTGCTTATCAGAACATTTTAAAACTACTTGAAAGGGAAAGCCCAGCTGTCTTTGTGCGAGACAACTAAAATCTGTATGACACAACTACACTTGTATAATATGGTCTAGCATTGATTCAGTAGTTGGAGTAGCTGCTGCTATCCTTTCTGCACTGCTCTCACACATTTTGCAACATTTGAGCTTTGCTTAATAAAAGTTGTCCTATCTCACCATCAGTCTGGGTAACAAAGTCAATTTTAGGGACTTTGTTCTACTCTTGCTCCCATTGACAAGCTCGATAACTGCAATGGAAGATTGTTCTTGCATAATATTTTGCATAAACTCAGTTTAAAAATCGAGCAGGCAAAAATATGCAAGTGGCTTGTAACCAAAACCAAATGAATTTGCACAGTAGATAAGAACAAACAAACATCAGAAGAAAAGTGTGAAGTCCTCGTTGTTTCTGTCTTACAAACAGGCTGATGTTTTCCTCCATCAAGTTCACTGCTGCTGGGGAGCACAGTTCAGAGCATTTTGGTCATACAGTGGCAAATATCACAATTCACACATCAAGTTCTGCCAAAAGGCAGGAAGGAGGAGGGGAAGGCAGGGAGACAGAAGTCTGCTCATTAAAAAAAAAAAGTAAAGGGAGAATTTTGTTTACAAAGAGTCACGGAAAAACACTGAGATCCCAAGCAGTTCAGTTAAGTCATTTGCTTTAAAGGCAGCAATTCATTTTAAAAGAGACTACAAGAAACAAGTGAAAACAGCAAGAATGATGCTGTAACCTGGGTAAGTGGAACAAATGTTTTGCAACTGCCTCTGAAACAGGCCTCTCTGCAGATGAATATGAGAGACTTTTTCTTGCTGTTCCAGCTAACTTCCCACTTTGCTGTGACAAAATGATGGGCAAAAAGCATGGTTAAGGTCCTCAAAAGGGGTCAGAAAAACAACTTTAGTGTTGCGTGTCTGATTTTTTTAATGCAATTCCACATGAGCAGGGAATGCTCCTGCTTGAAATCCAAGTCCTACTCAAACTTTCTTCTGCAAAGCCTTTTCTATTGAGTGCTGCCTAATAATCAAAGTGAATCAGAGGCGGAACACAGATCCAGGACAGCTGGATAATTGTGTATTTGGAGAGGAAGCAGCTTCAGTCTCTTTTGGGAGCAACAAAGCAAGCTCAGCTTGGTGTGAATGCAGCCATTTGTATTTAGAAAAGAGAACAACTTAAAACCAACATGGCACACATTTAAGGGGCTCAAAATACCAGAGGTTACTGTCAAAGTAGAGCTGCAAAGAGCAATCCTCACTGAACAGGCACATTTCCAGCTGGGACTCAGCTGAGCTCTACACAACCACATGGCCAGTGCGCTTCAAATGTCATTGTGCAGTCCTATTCTTTAATCCACTTTGGAGCTGACTCCAAGCATGTCAGAGTTCCCAGCCTCCACACCAGCTTTCTATAAACCAGTGTGCAGGAAGAAATGCTAGATGTGCTGGCATAAGGATGTGGCCACAACTTGCACACATACCCAAGTATTTGCTTTCCCCAGCATATACAAAAGGCACAAAATCATATAATCATTGCTTGGTACTGTACTGTTAGCCTCTCAATCCTTTTGCTGATCAGGGAGACATAAAATGATTACTTAGTTCAATGATTCCAGGAAGAGTAGCAAATTGGTAAAATGGACAGTTTGCTGATTTGGATTTCTCAGGATTGCTCAGTACTTTGGATGCTGCAAGTAGCACATGGCTTTTTTGAAGTTGTATGTTAAGTCGGATATCTAAGGGAAAAAAAAGAATAAATATACAAAATGAAATGTTTTCCAGGAAAACCCTGACAGTGGATAGGGCTAGAACATTTAGAGGGTAACAGGTAGCATGAAGCTTCTGTTGTGCTGGTGGCATCCAAAAGGACAAATGTAATCAATGGGGACCAATAGAAGGGGATCCAGAACATCAACATGGAACAATTAAGGCCCAGTGTTTGGCAGAGATTTCATGCTAACAGGATACCATGTTCAGATCTCATGTCTAGACTCTAAGGAAGGTCCAAGTAACACAAATACAACTTTGAACAGGGAAATAGGAGTAACTGATAACCTAGTCTAATCAAAACTAGTTGAAGGAGCAACTTAGTCCATCCTGGGAGTACTGGCCAGGAAGTAGAAATATGATAGAAAGAATTTCAGCATCAAAGCTCTAAGGAGATACTAGGAATAGGACTCAAAAAGGACAATTTCAAGGCAAAAATAAAACACGTTTTGTTTGTTTGTTCCTTAAACACTTGGGATATGCTTCTCTTAGAATAACCCTCTTTTTTTTTTTTTTTTTTTTTTTTTTTTNTTTTTTATCAAATGTAATAGTTTTCTGAAAGACACACTCCATTTCAACATGGAATTAGTTTCTATTAACCTGATTCACTCAGAAATGTGAAGAGTACCAGAACATAAACTCCTTATAAACAGAAGACAGAAGAGGAGCTTTAACATCCTGGATACTGGGAAATTTTCCCTTCTGAAAAATGATCACTATCTTTAAGCAGATGTGGCCAGACCTCAGCACTGGAAGCTGATTTTCAGACAAGGAAAACAGTAAACAGAAAACCTCTTCCCTTTCCACATTGATTTCAAGAGAATGTCAAGTTCACTAACTATTTTCACAATGTAGCTGCAATACTGTTGTCCAGTATTTAACTGTGTTTAAGTAAAGTTTGAAAAAAATGTCCTATAGGATGCATCTGAAAATTCTCAGAGCAGGTCTGACTGCGCCCTTCTACATAATCCAGCAGATCCAGAAATGACTATATGCTACTCCTGGGCTGTTGTTAAACTGCCAAGAGCAGTTCTTTCCAAAAATTCACCCTTATTTCAAAACCTAGGGGAATTTAAAGGACAGGATTAGATTTAGATGCACACAACAGCCCAAACTGAGTTGGGAACAGCGTGGAACCAGAAAAGCTGACTGGTACTCAGAGAATCCTGTTACAGGACAGCCTGTTCCACTCTGCAGGGCATCTCTGGCAACAAAAAGTGCTTCTGCCATCTCTTCCCTTTCCCTTTGTGCTTACCTAAGTCCAAAGATAATTTATTTTAAAACAAAAGCCAGTTTATTTCTGTAGGATGTTTCAAGGTTTCATGCCCATAAATCCATTCTTTAAGCCGCTTAAGATAGGAATGACACCACAAATACAAGTCAGGGGTTTTTCTACCTTGCATTGTATTGTATGATAGGAGAAAGTGCTCTCTGGAGGGAAGGGACTCTTACTTGTATCAAAACATGCTCATAAATCAGAGGCTCAGATGGTTTTACTATTTAAAAAACAGTCAAAGATTAAACAAGTGATAATAGCCACTAAGCACAACAGTTCAGGATTTGCTGCAGTGTCACTTTAGAAAATTATCTTTTCCAGGCTTGACTTAACAAACATGCACAGCAAAAGATAACAGGACTGAAGTTAACTGTTCTTTTGCAGTTATAACACCAGGTTTACTTAAAGGAACGTTAAGGAAAGGGTTGACACTGAGAAAAGAGATCACATGGGCAGAAAGAGAACCAGGGAGAACGGCTGGCAGGCACACGGCTTGGGCTAAGCAGCTGCTCTTGTGAAAGCCAGCCAAGAAGGGAGCAGGAGCCTGGCCAGAGCCACAGGCCACCAGGATGGCAAGGGACAGGGACTCTGAAGTGGCAAACCTGAGGCTAAAGTCAAATGAGCTTGCTCAAAGTTGCGTGGAGGGCTGCCTCTGTATGAACAAATGGTTTTCAGTCTTCTGGAAGCAATGGAACTTTTTGATCTTTGAGATCAGATCAGACCACATTAGTGAAGGGTCACTGAAGCAACTCATTAGAGCCATTGGCTGCGCTTCTCTTGAGCAACAATCAAAGCTCGTGTTTTGCAAGCTGGTGCTGACCATTGCAAAGGAACTGAGTGACAAAGTTGACTTTACAAAGAAGGACAATATCTTTTTTATGAATTTTGAAATCCAACTGTCTTACAGACAGATTATTTTGCTTGTCTGACTAATTTTCAGTAGGAACGTCCAGGGTTTCTCTGCATTTCCTGACAACTAGGTTTTCTCACAAAACATTCTTCCCTTTTTTTCTTTTCCGAGAAGCTTTTATTACAATAAAGGTGTGGAAAAATAATAGTTGAACATGATTTCTCTTAAAGAACAATTAAATCTCTACTTGCAGCCCTATTTGCAGCAGTTTCTCTCTTACTCTAAATTTAAGAGTAAATATTTTGGTGACTTACAAATGAATACAGCATGTAACAGTTAAAGTTGATTTTCCTACTGGGCACTTGGCCAACCTCTAGGAAAGAAGTCATGGCTTCCCACTAAAGCAGAGAACATCTCCTGAGATTAGAGGTCTCCATCATGAGCTCATAGGTATTTCATGTTCCAGTTCTTAGAAAAGCATTTTGCTTTTCTTGCTCATTGTAATTATTTGCAAATATGACAATGAGATTTTGTTCTGATGTAGTAAATGAGTAGACAATCTTGAATTTAAAAGAAACATAGTGCTTAAAAAAAAAAAGAACCTGTATTTAAGTTCCTTTCTGAAGTATAGGAAAACAGAAAGAGAAAAAGACAACAGAACTAAAATACTAAAAAAGAGTACCATGTACTGTCATATTATAAATAAGAGTAATCAGAGTAAATAATGCCATCACTTAACATTAGCTTCTGCTTTTCCAAGTTAACTTTACTACAGTTTTCTTTCTTCTAAAATGGATTCAAATAATTGGCTGTAAAAAAATACATGAAACTGATCAGGTTTACTATGAATAATTTAATTTTTATCTTTAAAGGAAGCACCAATTTGTTTGAGCTCCCTGGTATTGTTTCCTGAGTAGGATATACTTGGGAAGCAATTTTGTTCTGCAAATCAGTAAGAAATATGTTCCTTAAGTGATAATTGTTTCCTGTAATGTTTGGGCTGGTAGCCAAACTTTAGTGTATTTGAACCAGTTTCCTATGCTAAATGACGCATTAGTCTTCAGGAAAACAAAAAGTTTTCTGATGCTTCCACTAGCCATTGTAAAAAAAAATATAAAAGCATTTTTCTTATTACAATTTGAAAATGATAAAAAGGTGTGCAAATGTGAAGAACTATCTTCAGTATCACCCAAACACCCTGTGCAACTTTTGTCTGGACTCTTCACCTCCCCAGCCTTGTCTGTTCTGGCATAAAATCACATTTCTGGCCTTATTAGCTCTCAAAGCATTCATATGACCTGTCTTAGCAGACTACCTGAAGATTAAACAAACACAAATTATCCTGTAAAAAAAAAGATATTGCTACTTTCACTGACCAAATGAGGTAAAAATTGGTTGAAGGACAGATTCAAAGAGAAGATACAGGTACCTAAGGTGGTTTAAGCAGAATGTAGACAGTTAACCTGAGGGCTACAAGCCTACTACAGCAGGCTTTGTCACACAAAAGATCTAGGCAGTGGTAAGCACCTATGGCTTCCTAGTAATCTTAATTAGGTATATGTCCAGAGTCTTGAACAGTGTCCATATTTGAGTAGCACTCTCAATCCTCAAGAAGTGTAAAATTCAGGATCTCTACCCAATGACAAAAACAACAGTCTAGCAGAAATATTCAGAGTACAGCAGTCAGAAACATTAAAAAAAGGTATTCTGGGAAATCTTGCATGAAAATTATATTCCAGAATGATAATCAGAAGTAGGGATCAGCAAGAACAACAACAAAAAAGAAGTATCATTGTGAAAGCTCCCTTATTGTTGAATCAAAAAGTAAACTTTAACAGTAAGGCTCAAGCATTTAGCTCAGCTTGTGAGCTCTGTTATCATTCTGCTTAAACTAGAGTAGATCAAGAGTAAAATACGACAATGGACATATGCAAGGGTAACAGTGACATAATAATGTATGAACTAGAACAGTAATGATGAATCAAATAAGGATCCATACTGAAAACAGATCTTCTGAATCCCTGTCGTCTGCACATTGTTCATTGCACCAGTAAAGTGGAGGTAAACCACAGCCAAATCCTGGGCTATGTGCAGGCAAATTAGAAAATAATTAGGTCATAAAAATATACTTGCTTTGTCCAGAAACTCTGGAATAGCAGCTATTCTACATTCATTATTCACCTAAAATTAGCAGATAATACAGTGATAGGCTACTCAGAATGCACGAGTGTCACACTGCAACTATAATGAGTCTTTTTTTTAAAAAAAAGAGGTATCAGTATTTGTAAGTCACTAATGAATGATATCTGAGGAAAATTTCTCTCCTCTAAGAATAGGTAGGAATAAGTGGGAAGAGCTCTCTGTGATACATTTGCAGGTACTTGGACACATGTTCACAGCACGGCTGACGCACGTTCTGGGCTTACCTGATAAGCAGCTGCTCATCTAACATTTGCCACATTGCATCTGCTAAACATAGAGTGGGACAAAGGAATACTTCAAAGACAAAAGATAAGAGGGCAAATCTGGAACTGCTCTCTCTCAAAATACACTTTGATATATGAACTTTCCACATCTAAGTGGGCCCAATTCCTTCCATCCACCTTCAGCAAATTATCCACACTTGGAAATTATTTTGTATTCACGTTATTCCTTATCCTTTCCTCCATCCATCTGCTTTTCTGTTCTTGATAAAAAAATCCTCTCTCTCCAAGGCTGCTCCTATTTCTCCTCTACTACAGAAGAGGTAAATTTCAGCTTGTTGTGGGGCACAGGGAGGGGAAGGCGGCCAGGGTGTGACGATGGTATAGGGCAAATCTCACATTGCAAGGCTTTCTATTCCTAGAACAGAGGGAGACCTGCCAGTTTTACATCACAGACATCAGTAAGGCCTGTGGCTACTTACACTGGAGGCATCAAGCAAAGTGACCCCACTCCTCACTTCTTCAATTTTTGTGGATCACAGCTCACAACCAGACAGAACCAACTCTTGTACCTTAAATATATCCCGTTTCTAACTAGCCATAAACAAGCTTCTTTCAAGTTTCAAAAACTCTCTCACCTGACCCATCCTGGCATCAGCCATTGATTTGGTCTGCCACCCATTTTGAAAATTCAAATATCTCCCTCCTCCTTCCAACCCACTCACCATAAACCTCAGCCAAGTTCCCAAAACAGCCTGGAGAATCATCCAGAACTGGTCGACAAAACCATCAGAAACCACTTATTTCTTTCAAGTACATTTCTTGATGAGCAGCCCTACTGAGGCAAGCAGCCCTATCCAGACAGATGGATCAAAAACTTCTCTGAAGATGAGTCTTCATTAAAAAAAAAAAAAAAACCAACAACAAAAAAAGAGGCTGAATTCCATATTTAGCCCTGCTTTCTCTAACTTCATATAAGAAGTGTAGTACCCTCCTACAATGTGGTCAAACATTCACATGAGAAACCTGTTCATAACCCCACGCATACCTTATACTTATCCCCAACCAGGCTGAATATAAAACTTTACAAGCTATTTGTGCCACCCTCTTTCCTTTCACAAGCCATGACTGAATGACCCTCTCACAACCTGAAACTCAAAAACAATCCCACACAGTCCTCTGGCAGATTGCATTGTTAAGGGAAAGAAGGTTGAAATAATGTCCAACCATTTTTAGGTGAAACCCAAACCATCATCCCAGAATTTCAGCTCAGCTTTAGATTCTCACCCAGATTTGACAAGACCAGGAAGTGTTCATTCACCCTTAACTTCCCTGACACTCTGCTGTTACAAGAGGACTTCCTGGGAGCTCCTAAGCCGGATTTAGGAGAGTTTGCAAAGTTCCTCTGATTGCTTCTTGCTTATACAGTTGGTGGGATGTTAAGTATTAGGCTTAGGATTCAGGCTAGTATGGGCTGCAGGGATTGATTAGATTTTGGCAAAGGATCGAGTGGAGGAACTGTGCCATAAGAACAAGATTTCTTACTATTTCCTAGCCAGTAGCAGTTGCTGATTGCATGCCTGGAGCCAGGCTGCACATTGTTCAGGCTTAGACTGAGTATTGATGTCAGTTCATAGGCACTGAGTGGCAAAATCAAAAAGATGTGTCTGCACAGGCATAGGCAGCACCTCCACATGTTTTGCAGCCATTTCGGGGTTATTTCCCCTCAAGGAGACCTGTTTTAAAATTGAAGTTGAGTTCACCTGTCAGAGACTGAACCTCTGGTGTTGGGGTCAACCCCAGGAACCAATGCCTGGCCCCCCATGCCAGCAGACCCACGTTTCTGCACAGTCGGGAACCTCCTGCCCTTGGCAAGTTACACCCAAAGTCAGAAGTCAGCATACTTTATCAGCCACTGTGTATCTGAACACAGACAGAATGACAATTCTTATCTCACCCCCAGCCTCATCAATCTTGGCGTCTCTATGACTAAGGTTTGCAGCATCAACACCCCATATACTGGCAGCTCTTCTACAGAGCAAAAAAGCTGCTGTTGGCCTCAAAATGCACACCAAAAGTTCCAGACAGAACGTCATGATTCTTTTATGCTTTTATCCCTCACGCCTACAAAAAAGTCCACAAAATTTTTCTTGTCCTAAATTATGTCAATAAGAGACATGATGGGTAGAACAATTATCAAAAGGAATGGTCACAAGCAAAAAGCTTGAAAACAAAGAATGTTTTCACATATTTAACTAGAACTTATTGAAGGAGAAGATCAGATTTGTTCAATCATTCACATGGTATCACTCCACTAAAGCTTCAATCCAGTATGCCAAGAAAAAAGTGACAAATTGGAGTATGTGTAAACATCCCACATAAATAATTTGATTACAAAAAGAAGTGCTCTACAGCAGAAGGAGCTGTTCCTTTAACTCATGTTTGTCCTGAGGTTTCCCAGCTGTGGGTGAAAAGTATTGTTGCTTGGCTATGAAGTCAGAGCAAAATTCATCCTGAAAATTCATCCTGAAAATACTTTACAGCAGTCACCAAGTCTTAAAATTAGATAATTTCATGAAAATCCCAGTGTTAAGAATTTTTTCTTTTGTGTTTTTGAATGTTATCCTACAAATAATTCACGAAAGCAAAACATACTTCCTTTCTGCTTTCCTGAATCACTGTTTTCAGCAAAGTATTACAAATCAGCTATTCCAATTCCAGGTTTACCTGGAGATGTTTCTTTGAACTTTATTTTTTTCTTATGTCTGTCAGTCAGCAGAAAATGAATCCCATGCCAGAAGCAGAGCTATAACTAGCCTTGTGCCCTGCAAATCTTCAATTTGAGAACACACTCCTTAGATAATTCAGTTGTGAAACAAATTGGGAAGTGAAAAATGAGATTTGTACAAGTTTTGTGTCTACACCTTTAATCCTGCAGCACACACAGAAATAAATCTTGTAATACCCAAAAGAAAGTAGTAAAGAACAAATCTGAGAAAAAGTTTTGAAAGCATCTACTTATTTTAGACTCAAAGAAAGTCATATTTGTCTGATTTTTCAGATGGGATAAATGCATCCTGCAGCAGAAGCTGACTCAGTGAGACACAAAACATCCTTAGGATTTATCTCTCAGGAAATAACATTTGCATTTGAGAATCCTTATTAATGTCATCTTAATCATATATCAAGTTGTAATAAAAGCTATTCCTGCAATAGTGTTAGCTAGCAGACAATGCTTTCTTCCTCCATTTCATTTTATTTTATCTAAATGGAAGAAAATTCCTGAAATTAATATCATGATAAATAATATGAAAAGTAATTTACAACATGCTGGAGGGTAGATTCTTTCACACAAACACACAACTATCAGATACTCCTGCTTAAAATTCTTACATGAGAGTTAACCTGAATTATCTCTGCAGATCTACTTCCAAGAGTCATTACTTTAAAAAA